>JANJGN010001322.1:0-156919 GCA_026770705.1 Isurus oxyrinchus
ACCCCACCCCCACCCCCCCCCTCCCCGAGACTATGTCCCTAGACCCCCCACCCCACCCCCACCCCCCCCCTCCCCGAGACTATGTCCCTAGACACCCCCACCCCACCCCCACCCCCCCCCTCCCCGAGACTATGTCCCTAGACACCCCCACCCCCACCCCCACCCCCCCCCCCCTCCCCGAGACTATGTCCCTAGACACCCCCACCCCACCCCCACCCCCCCCCTCCCCGAGACTATGTCCCTAGACACCCCCACCCCACCCCCACCCCCCCCTCCCCGAGACTATGTCCCTAGACACCCCCACCCCACCCCCACCCCCCCCCTCCCCGAGACTATGTCCCTAGACACCCCCACCCCACCCCCCACCCCCCCCCCCTCCCCGAGACTATGTCCCTAGACACCCCCACCCCACCCCCACCCCCCCCCTCCCCGAGACTATGTCCCTAGACACCCCCACCCCACCCCCACCCCCCCCCCTCCCCGAGACTATGTCCCTAGACACCCCCACCCCACCCCCACCCCCCCCCTCCCCGAGACTATGTCCCTAGACACCCCCACCCCACCCCCACCCCCCCCCTCCCCGAGACTATGTCCCTAGACACCCCCACCCCACCCCCACCCCCCCCCTCCCCGAGACTATGTCCCTAGACACCCCCACCCCACCCCCACCCCCCCCCTCCCCGAGACTATGTCCCTAGACACCCCCACCCCACCCCCACCCCCCCCCTCCCCGAGACTATGTCCCTAGACACCCCCACCCCCACCCCCACCCCCCCCCTCCCCGAGACTATGTCCCTAGACACCCCCACCCCACCCCCACCCCCCCCTCCCCGAGACTATGTCCCTAGACACCCCCACCCCACCCCCACCCCCCCCCTCCCCGAGACTATGTCCCTAGACACCCCCACCCCACCCCCACCCCCCCCCTCCCCGAGACTATGTCCCTAGACACCCCCACCCCACCCCCACCCCCCCCCTCCCCGAGACTATGTCCCTAGACACCCCCACCCCACCCCCACCCCCCCCTCCCGAGACTATGTCCCTAGACACCCCCACCCCACCCCCACCCCCCCCTCCCCGAGACTATGTCCCTAGACACCCCCACCCCACCCCCACCCCCCCCTCCCCGAGACTATGTCCCTAGACACCCCCACCCCACCCCCACCCCCCCCTCCCCCGAGACTATGTCCCTAGACACCCCCACCCCACCCCCACCCCCCCCTCCCGAGACTATGTCCCTAGACACCCCCACCCCACCCCCACCCCCCCCCTCCCCGAGACTATGTCCCTAGACACCCCCACCCCACCCCCACCCCCCCCTCCCCGAGACTATGTCCCTAGACACCCCCACCCCACCCCCACCCCCCCCCCTCCCCGAGACTATGTCCCTAGACACCCCCACCCCACCCCCACCCCCCCCTCCCCGAGACTATGTCCCTAGACACCCCCACCCCCCAACCCCCCACCCCCCCCCCTCCCCGAGACTATGTCCCTAGACACCCCCACCCCACCCCCACCCCCCCCTCCCCGAGACTATGTCCCTAGACACCCCCACCCCACCCCCACCCCCCCCCTCCCCGAGACTATGTCCCCTAGACACCCCCACCCCACCCCCACCCCCCCCTCCCCGAGACTATGTCCCTAGACACCCCCACCCCACCCCCACCCCCCCCTCCCCGAGACTATGTCCCTAGACACCCCCACCCCACCCCCACCCCCCCCTCCCGAGACTATGTCCCTAGACACCCCCCACCCCACCCCCACCCCCCCCCTCCCCGAGACTATGTCCCTAGACACCCCCACCCCACCCCCACCCCCCCCCTCCCCGAGACTATGTCCCTAGACACCCCCACCCCACCCCCACCCCCCCCCTCCCCGAGACTATGTCCCTAGACACCCCCACCCCACCCCCACCCCCCCCTCCCCGAGACTATGTCCCTAGACACCCCCACCCCACCCCCACCCCCCCCTCCCCGAGACTATGTCCCTAGACACCCCCACCCCACCCCCACCCCCCCCTCCCCGAGACTATGTCCCTAGACACCCCCACCCCCACCCCCCACCCCCCCCCCTCCCCGAGACTATGTCCCTAGACACCCCCACCCCACCCCCACCCCCCCCTCCCCGAGACTATGTCCCTAGACACCCCCACCCCACCCCCACCCCCCCCTCCCCGAGACTATGTCCCTAGACACCCCCCACCCCACCCCCACCCCCCCCTCCCCGAGACTATGTCCCTAGACACCCCCCACCCCACCCCCCACCCCCCCCTCCCCGAGACTATGTCCCTAGACACCCCCACCCCACCCCCACCCCCCCCTCCCCGAGACTATGTCCCTAGACACCCCCCACCCCACCCCCACCCCCCCCTCCCCGAGACTATGTCCCTAGACACCCCCACCCCACCCCCACCCCCCCCTCCCCGAGACTATGTCCCTAGACACCCCCACCCCACCCCCACCCCCCCCTCCCCGAGACTATGTCCCTAGACACCCCCACCCCACCCCCACCCCCCCCTCCCCGAGACTATGTCCCTAGACACCCCCACCCCACCCCCACCCCCCCCCTCCCCGAGACTATGTCCCTAGACACCCCCACCCCACCCCCACCCCCCCCCTCCCCGAGACTATGTCCCTAGACACCCCCACCCCACCCCCACCCCCCCCTCCCCGAGACTATGTCCCTAGACACCCCCACCCCACCCCCACCCCCCCCTCCCCGAGACTATGTCCCTAGACACCCCCACCCCCCCCCCCCCCCCCCTCCCCGAGACTATGTCCCTAGACACCCCCACCCCACCCCCACCCCCCCCCTCCCCGAGACTATGTCCCTAGACACCCCCACCCCACCCCCACCCCCCCCTCCCCGAGACTATGTCCCTAGACACCCCCACCCCACCCCCACCCCCCCCTCCCCGAGACTATGTCCCTAGACACCCCCACCCCACCCCCACCCCCCCCTCCCCGAGACTATGTCCCTAGACACCCCCACCCCACCCCCACCCCCCCCTCCCCGAGACTATGTCCCTAGACACCCCCACCCCACCCCCACCCCCCCCTCCCCGAGACTATGTCCCTAGACACCCCCACCCCACCCCCACCCCCCCCTCCCCGAGACTATGTCCCTAGACACCCCCACCCCACCCCCACCCCCCCCTCCCCGAGACTATGTCCCTAGACACCCCCACCCCACCCCCACCCCCCCCTCCCCGAGACTATGTCCCTAGACACCCCCACCCCACCCCCACCCCCCCCCTCCCCGAGACTATGTCCCTAGACACCCCCACCCCACCCCCACCCCCCCTCCCCGAGACTATGTCCCTAGACACCCCCACCCCACCCCCACCCCCCCCTCCCCGAGACTATGTCCCTAGACACCCCCCCACCCCACCCCCACCCCCCCCCTCCCCGAGACTATGTCCCTAGACACCCCCACCCCACCCCCACCCCCCCCTCCCCGAGACTATGTCCCTAGACACCCCCACCCCACCCCCACCCCCCCCTCCCCGAGACTATGTCCCTAGACACCCCCACCCCACCCCCACCCCCCCCCTCCCCGAGACTATGTCCCTAGACACCCCCACCCCACCCCCACCCCCCCCCTCCCCGAGACTATGTCCCTAGACACCCCCACCCCACCCCCACCCCCCCCTCCCCGAGACTATGTCCCTAGACACCCCCACCCCACCCCCACCCCCCCCTCCCCGAGACTATGTCCCTAGACACCCCCCACCCCACCCCCACCCCCCCCTCCCCGAGACTATGTCCCTAGACACCCCCACCCCACCCCCACCCCCCCCTCCCCGAGACTATGTCCCTAGACACCCCCACCCCACCCCCACCCCCCCCCTCCCCGAGACTATGTCCCTAGACACCCCCACCCCACCCCCACCCCCCCCTCCCCGAGACTATGTCCCTAGACACCCCCACCCCACCCCCACCCCCCCCCTCCCCGAGACTATGTCCCTAGACACCCCCACCCCACCCCCACCCCCCCCTCCCCGAGACTATGTCCCTAGACACCCCCACCCCACCCCCCACCCCCCCCCTCCCCGAGACTATGTCCCTAGACACCCCCACCCCACCCCCACCCCCCCCCTCCCCGAGACTATGTCCCTAGACACCCCCACCCCACCCCCACCCCCCCCTCCCCGAGACTATGTCCCTAGACACCCCCACCCCACCCCCACCCCCCCCTCCCCGAGACTATGTCCCTAGACACCCCCACCCCACCCCCACCCCCCCCTCCCCGAGACTATGTCCCTAGACACCCCCACCCCACCCCCACCCCCCCCCTCCCCGAGACTATGTCCCTAGACACCCCCACCCCACCCCCACCCCCCCCTCCCCGAGACTATGTCCCTAGACACCCCCCACCCCACCCCCACCCCCCCCTCCCCGAGACTATGTCCCTAGACACCCCCACCCCACCCCCACCCCCCCCCTCCCCGAGACTATGTCCCTAGACACCCCCACCCCACCCCCACCCCCCCCCTCCCCGAGACTATGTCCCTAGACACCCCCCACCCCACCCCCCACCCCCCCCCTCCCCGAGACTATGTCCCTAGACACCCCCCACCCCACCCCCCACCCCCCCCCTCCCCGAGACTATGTCCCTAGACACCCCCACCCCACCCCCACCCCCCCCTCCCCGAGACTATGTCCCTAGACACCCCCACCCCACCCCCACCCCCCCCTCCCCGAGACTATGTCCCTAGACACCCCCACCCCACCCCCACCCCCCCCCTCCCCGAGACTATGTCCCTAGACACCCCCACCCCACCCCCACCCCCCCCCTCCCCGAGACTATGTCCCTAGACACCCCCACCCCACCCCCACCCCCCCCTCCCCGAGACTATGTCCCTAGACACCCCCACCCCACCCCCACCCCCCCCCCTCCCCGAGACTATGTCCCTAGACACCCCCACCCCACCCCCACCCCCCCCTCCCCGAGACTATGTCCCTAGACACCCCCACCCCACCCCCCACCCCCCCCCTCCCCGAGACTATGTCCCTAGACACCCCCACCCCACCCCCACCCCCCCCTCCCCGAGACTATGTCCCTAGACACCCCCACCCCACCCCCACCCCCCCCTCCCCGAGACTATGTCCCTAGACACCCCCACCCCCACCCCCACCCCCCCCTCCCCGAGACTATGTCCCTAGACACCCCCCACCCCACCCCCACCCCCCCCTCCCCGAGACTATGTCCCTAGACACCCCCACCCCACCCCCACCCCCCCCTCCCCGAGACTATGTCCCTAGACACCCCCAACCCCACCCCCACCCCCCCCTCCCCGAGACTATGTCCCTAGACACCCCCACCCCACCCCCACCCCCCCCTCCCCGAGACTATGTCCCTAGACACCCCCACCCCACCCCCACCCCCCCCTCCCCGAGACTATGTCCCTAGACACCCCCCACCCCACCCCCACCCCCCCCCTCCCCGAGACTATGTCCCTAGACACCCCCACCCCACCCCCACCCCCCCCTCCCCGAGACTATGTCCCTAGACACCCCCACCCCACCCCCACCCCCCCCTCCCCGAGACTATGTCCCTAGACACCCCCACCCCACCCCCACCCCCCCCTCCCCGAGACTATGTCCCTAGACACCCCCACCCCACCCCCACCCCCCCCTCCCCGAGACTATGTCCCTAGACACCCCCACCCCACCCCCACCCCCCCCTCCCCGAGACTATGTCCCTAGACACCCCCACCCCACCCCCACCCCCCCCTCCCCGAGACTATGTCCCTAGACACCCCCACCCCACCCCCACCCCCCCCTCCCCGAGACTATGTCCCTAGACACCCCCACCCCACCCCCACCCCCCCCCTCCCCGAGACTATGTCCCTAGACACCCCCACCCCACCCCCACCCCCCCCTCCCCGAGACTATGTCCCTAGACACCCCCACCCCACCCCCCACCCCCCCCTCCCCGAGACTATGTCCCTAGACACCCCCACCCCACCCCCACCCCCCCCTCCCCGAGACTATGTCCCTAGACACCCCCACCCCACCCCCACCCCCCCCCTCCCCGAGACTATGTCCCTAGACACCCCCACCCCACCCCCACCCCCCCCCCTCCCCGAGACTATGTCCCTAGACACCCCCACCCCACCCCCACCCCCCCCCTCCCCGAGACTATGTCCCTAGACACCCCCACCCCACCCCCACCCCCCCCCTCCCCGAGACTATGTCCCTAGACACCCCCCACCCCACCCCCACCCCCCCCCTCCCCGAGACTATGTCCCTAGACACCCCCACCCCACCCCCACCCCCCCCCTCCCCGAGACTATGTCCCTAGACACCCCCACCCCACCCCCACCCCCCCCCTCCCCGAGACTATGTCCCTAGACACCCCCACCCCACCCCCACCCCCCCCCTCCCCGAGACTATGTCCCTAGACACCCCCACCCCACCCCCACCCCCCCCCTCCCCGAGACTATGTCCCTAGACACCCCCACCCCACCCCCACCCCCCCCCTCCCCGAGACTATGTCCCTAGACACCCCCACCCCACCCCCACCCCCCCCCTCCCCGAGACTATGTCCCTAGACACCCCCACCCCACCCCCACCCCCCCCCTCCCCGAGACTATGTCCCTAGACACCCCCACCCCACCCCCACCCCCCCCCTCCCCGAGACTATGTCCCTAGACACCCCCACCCCACCCCCACCCCCCCCCTCCCCGAGACTATGTCCCTAGACACCCCCACCCCACCCCACCCCCCCCCTCCCCGAGACTATGTCCCTAGACACCCCCACCCCACCCCCACCCCCCCCTCCCCGAGACTATGTCCCTAGACACCCCCACCCCACCCCCACCCCCCCCTCCCCGAGACTATGTCCCTAGACACCCCCACCCCCACCCCCACCCCCCCCCTCCCCGAGACTATGTCCCTAGACACCCCCACCCCACCCCCACCCCCCCCTCCCCGAGACTATGTCCCTAGACACCCCCACCCCACCCCCACCCCCCCCCTCCCCGAGACTATGTCCCTAGACACCCCCACCCCACCCCCACCCCCCCCTCCCCGAGACTATGTCCCTAGACACCCCCACCCCACCCCCACCCCCCCCCTCCCCGAGACTATGTCCCTAGACACCCCCACCCCACCCCCACCCCCCCCCTCCCCGAGACTATGTCCCTAGACACCCCCACCCCACCCCCACCCCCCCCTCCCCGAGACTATGTCCCTAGACACCCCCACCCCACCCCCACCCCCCCCTCCCCGAGACTATGTCCCTAGACACCCCCACCCCACCCCCACCCCCCCCCTCCCCGAGACTATGTCCCTAGACACCCCCCACCCCACCCCCACCCCCCCCTCCCCGAGACTATGTCCCTAGACACCCCCACCCCACCCCCACCCCCCCCCTCCCCGAGACTATGTCCCTAGACACCCCCACCCCACCCCCACCCCCCCCTCCCCGAGACTATGTCCCTAGACACCCCCACCCCACCCCCACCCCCCCCCCTCCCCGAGACTATGTCCCTAGACACCCCCACCCCACCCCCCACCCCCCCCTCCCCGAGACTATGTCCCTAGACACCCCCACCCCACCCCCACCCCCCCCCTCCCCGAGACTATGTCCCCTAGACACCCCCACCCCACCCCCCACCCCCCCCTCCCCGAGACTATGTCCCTAGACACCCCCACCCCACCCCACCCCCCCCTCCCCGAGACTATGTCCCTAGACACCCCCACCCCACCCCACCCCCCCCTCCCCGAGACTATGTCCCTAGACACCCCCACCCCACCCCCACCCCCCCCTCCCCGAGACTATGTCCCTAGACACCCCCACCCCACCCCCACCCCCCCCTCCCCGAGACTATGTCCCTAGACACCCCCACCCCACCCCCACCCCCCCCTCCCCGAGACTATGTCCCTAGACACCCCCACCCCACCCCCACCCCCCCCCTCCCCGAGACTATGTCCCTAGACACCCCCCACCCCACCCCCACCCCCCCCCTCCCCGAGACTATGTCCCTAGACACCCCCACCCCACCCCCACCCCCCCCTCCCCGAGACTATGTCCCTAGACACCCCCACCCCACCCCCACCCCCCCCTCCCCGAGACTATGTCCCTAGACACCCCCACCCCACCCCCACCCCCCCCTCCCCGAGACTATGTCCCTAGACACCCCCACCCCACCCCCACCCCCCCCTCCCCGAGACTATGTCCCTAGACACCCCCACCCCACCCCACCCCCCCCCTCCCCGAGACTATGTCCCTAGACACCCCCACCCCACCCCCACCCCCCCCTCCCCGAGACTATGTCCCTAGACACCCCCACCCCACCCCCACCCCCCCCTCCCCGAGACTATGTCCCTAGACACCCCCACCCCCACCCCCACCCCCCCCTCCCCGAGACTATGTCCCTAGACACCCCCACCCCACCCCCACCCCCCCCCTCCCCGAGACTATGTCCCTAGACACCCCCCACCCCACCCCCACCCCCCCCCTCCCCGAGACTATGTCCCTAGACACCCCCACCCCACCCCCACCCCCCCCTCCCCGAGACTATGTCCCTAGACACCCCCACCCCACCCCCACCCCCCCCTCCCCGAGACTATGTCCCTAGACACCCCCACCCCACCCCCACCCCCCCCTCCCCGAGACTATGTCCCTAGACACCCCCACCCCACCCCCACCCCCCCCTCCCCGAGACTATGTCCCTAGACACCCCCACCCCACCCCCCACCCCCCCCTCCCCGAGACTATGTCCCTAGACACCCCCCACCCCACCCCCACCCCCCCCTCCCCGAGACTATGTCCCTAGACACCCCCACCCCACCCCCACCCCCCCCTCCCCGAGACTATGTCCCTAGACACCCCCACCCCACCCCCACCCCCCCCTCCCCGAGACTATGTCCCTAGACACCCCCACCCCACCCCCACCCCCCCCTCCCCGAGACTATGTCCCTAGACACCCCCACCCCACCCCCACCCCCCCCTCCCCGAGACTATGTCCCTAGACACCCCCACCCCACCCCCACCCCCCCCCTCCCCGAGACTATGTCCCTAGACACCCCCACCCCACCCCCACCCCCCCCTCCCCGAGACTATGTCCCTAGACACCCCCACCCCACCCCCACCCCCCCCTCCCCGAGACTATGTCCCTAGACACCCCCACCCCACCCCCACCCCCCCCTCCCCGAGACTATGTCCCTAGACACCCCACCCCACCCCCACCCCCCCCTCCCCGAGACTATGTCCCTAGACACCCCCACCCCACCCCCACCCCCCCCCTCCCCGAGACTATGTCCCTAGACACCCCCACCCCACCCCCACCCCCCCCCTCCCCGAGACTATGTCCCTAGACACCCCCACCCCACCCCCACCCCCCCCCTCCCCGAGACTATGTCCCTAGACACCCCCACCCCACCCCCACCCCCCCCTCCCCGAGACTATGTCCCTAGACACCCCCACCCCACCCCCCACCCCCCCCTCCCCGAGACTATGTCCCTAGACACCCCCACCCCACCCCCACCCCCCCCTCCCCGAGACTATGTCCCTAGACACCCCCACCCCACCCCCACCCCCCCCTCCCCGAGACTATGTCCCTAGACACCCCCACCCCACCCCCACCCCCCCCTCCCCGAGACTATGTCCCTAGACACCCCCACCCCACCCCCACCCCCCCCCTCCCCGAGACTATGTCCCTAGACACCCCCCACCCCACCCCCACCCCCCCCCCCTCCCCGAGACTATGTCCCTAGACACCCCCACCCACCCCCCCCCCCCCTCCCCGAGACTATGTCCCTAGACACCCCCCCCACCCCACCCCCCCCCCCGAGACTATGTCCCTAGACAACCCCCCCCACCCCCCCCCGAGACTATGTCCCTAGACACCCCACCCCACCCCCCCCCGAGACTATGTCCCTAGACAACCCCCCCACCCCCCCCCGAGACTATGTCCCTAGACAACCCCCCCACCCCCCCCCGAGACTATGTCCCCTAGACAACCCCCCCACCCCCCCCCCGAGACTATGTCCCTAGACAACCCCCCCACCCCCCCCCGAGACTATGTCCCTAGACAACCCCCCCACCCCCCCCCGAGACTATGTCCCTAGACAACCCCCCCACCCCCCCCCGAGACTATGTCCCTAGACAACCCCCCCACCCCCCCCCGAGACTATGTCCCTAGACAACCCCCCCACCCCCCCCCCCGAGACTATGTCCCTAGACAGGGTTTGGAGGGACTATTCCCTAGACATCCCCCCCCACCCCCCCCCCGAGACTATGTCCCTAGACAACCCCCCCCACCCCCCCCCCGAGACCTATGTCCCCTAGGACAACCCCCCCACCCCCCCCCCCCCGAGACTATGTCCCTAGACAACCCCCCACCCCCCCCCCGAGACTATGTCCCTAGACAACCCCCCCACCCCCCCCCCCTCCCCGAGGGACTATGTCCCTAGACACCCCCCCCCACCCCCCCCTCCCCGAGACTATGTCCCTAGACACCACCCCCCCCCCCACCCCCGCACCCCCCTCCCCGAGACTATGTCCCCTAGACACCCCCCCCCCCACCCCCCCTCCCCGAGGACTATGTCCCTAGACCCCCCACCCCACACCCCCCCTCCCCCGAGACTATGTCCCTAGACACCCCCCCCCACCACCCCCCCTCCCCGAGACTATGTCCCTAGACACCCCCCCCCCCCCCCCCTCCCCGAGGACTATGTCCCTAGACACCCACCCCCCCCACCCCCCCCCTCCCCGAGACTATGTCCCTAGACACCCCCCCACCCCCCCCCACCTCCCCGAGACTATGTCCCCTAGACACCCCCCCCCACCCCCCCCCTCCCCGAGACTATGTCCCTAGACACCCCCCCCCACCCCCCCTCCCCGAGACTATGTCCCTAGACACCACCCCCCCACCACCCCCTCACCCCGAGACTATGTCCCTAGACACCCCCCCCACCCCCCCTCCCCCGAGACTATGTCCCTAGACACCCCCCCACCCCCCCCCTCCCCGAGACTATGTCCCCTTGACACCCCCCCCACCCCCCCTTCCCGAGACTATGTCCCTAGACACCCCCCCCCACCCCCCCTCCCCGAGACTATGTCCCTAGACACCCCCCCCACCCCCCCCCCCTCCCCGAGACTATGTCCCTAGACCCCCCCCCCACCCCCCCTCCCCGAGACTATGTCCCTAGACCCCGCCCGAGACTATGTGCCTAGACCCCCCCCCCCAACCCCCTCCCCTCCTCGAGACTATGTAGGGAGTAAGTGGTGTAGGAGCTGGATGATATAACAGAGAAAGGGAGGGTTGTAGGGATTGGAGGAGGTTACACAGATTGGGAGGGGTGGAGGGACTGGAGGATTTTACAGAGATTGGGAGGGGTGAGAGGCTGGAGGAGGTTACAGAGTTAGGGAGGGGTGTAGGAGCCGGAGGAGGTTACTGTGGTCGGAAGAGTTTAGGATCCAGAGGAGGTTACAGCGAAAGGGAGGTGTGTAGGGGCTGGAGGGGGTGACAGAGATAGGGAGGGATTTACAGAGATAGGAATTTACAGAGATAGTGATGGAGTTACAGAGATAAGGAGGGGGTGTAGGGCTGGAGGAGGTTACAGAAATAGGGAGGGGTGTAGGGGCCTGAGGAGGTTACAGAGATAGGGAGGGAGTTACAGAGATAAGGAGGGGTGTAGGTCTGGAATAGGATACAGAGATAAGGCGGGAGTTACAGAGATAGGGAGCTTTGAGAGGCTGGAGAGCGTTACAGAGATAGGGAGGGGTGTTGGAGCTCGAGGAGGTTACAGAGATAGGGAGGGTGTGTAGGGGCTGGAGGAGGTTACAAAGATAGGGGTGGGAGTGTAGGGCTGGAGGAGGTTACAGAGATCGGGTGGGAGTTACAGAGATAGGGACGGGTGAGAGGCTGGAGAGCTTTACAGAGATAGGGAGTGGTGTAGGAGCTGGAGGATGTTTCAGAGAAAGGGAGTGTTGTAGGGATTGGAGGAGGTTACAGCGATTGGGAGGGGTGTAGGGACTGGAGGATTTTACAGAGATAGGGAGGGGTGAGAGGCTGGAGGAGTTTTCAGAGTTAGGGAGGGGTGCAGGAGCCGGAGGAGGTTACTGAGGTAGGGAGGGTTGTAGGGGCTGGATGGTGTTACAGAGATAGGAAGTTACAGAGATAGGGAGGGAGTTACAGAGATAAGGAGGGGTGCAGGGCTGGAGGAGGTTACAGAGATAGGGAGGGGTGTAGGGGCTGGAGGAGTTTACAGAGATAGGGAAGGTTGTACGGGCTGGCGAAGGTTACAGAGTTAGGGAGGGGCGTAGGTGCTGGAGGAGGTTACAGAAATAGGGAGGGGTGTAGGGGCTGGAGGAGGTTAGAGATTTAGGGAGGGGTTTAGGGGCTGGAGGAGGTTACAGAGTTACAGAGGTTGTAGGGGCTGTAGGAAGTTACAGAGTTAGGGAGGGTTATAGGGGCCGGAGGATGTTACAGAGATAGGGAGGGGTGTAGTGGCTGGAGGAGGTTACAGAGATACAGAGGTGTTAAGGGGTTGGAGGTGGTTACAGATATAGGGAAGTGTGTATCGATTGGAGGAGGTTACATAGATAGGGAGGTGTGTAGGGGTTGGAGGAGGTTACTGAGATAGGGAGGGGTG
Organism: Isurus oxyrinchus; assembly: GCA_026770705.1. Taxonomy (NCBI): domain Eukaryota; kingdom Metazoa; phylum Chordata; class Chondrichthyes; order Lamniformes; family Lamnidae; genus Isurus; species Isurus oxyrinchus. The sequence continues at coordinate 12,609 of JANJGN010001322.1, forward strand.
TAGGTGCCGGAGCAGTTTACAGAGATATGGAGAGGTGAAGGGGCTGGAGGAGGTTAGAGATAGGGAGGGGTGTACGGGCATGAGGAGGTTACAGAGATAGGGAGGGGTTTAGATGCTGCCGGGGGTTACAGAGATATGGAGGGGTGTAGGGGCTCTAGGAGGTTACAGATATAGGGAGGGGTGTACGGACTGGAGGAGATTACAGAGATAGGGAGGGGTGTACCGGCTGGAGAAGCTTACAGAGATCGGGAGCGTTGTAAGGGTTGGAGCAGGTTAAAGAGATATGGAGGAGCGTAGGTGCTGGAGGAGGTTACAGAAATAGGAAGGGGTTTCGGGGCTGTTGGATTTTACAGAGATAGGGAGGGGTGTAGGGGCCGGAGGAGGTTACAGAGACAGGGAGGGGTGGAGGGGTTGAAGCAGGTTACAGAGATAGGGAGGGGCGTAGGGGCTGGATGAGGTTACAGAGATAGGGAGGGGGGTAGGGGCCGGAGCAGGTTTCAGAGATAGGGAGGGGTGTAGGGGTAGGATGCACTTATAGATATAGTGAGGTGTGTAGGGGTTGGAGGATGTTACAGAGATAGGGACGTGTGTAGGGGCTGGAGGAGGTTACTGAGATAGGGAGGTGTGTAGGTGTTGGAGGAGGTTACAGAGATAGGGAGGAATGAGAGGCTGGAGGGTGTTACAGAGATAGTGAGGGAGTTATAGTGATAATGAGTGGTGTAGGTCTGGAGGAGGTTAAATATAGTGAGGGGTGTACGGGCATGAGGAGGTTACAGAGATAGGGAGGGGTGTAGGGGCTGGAGGAATTTACAGAGATAGGGACGGGTGTAGGAGCCGGAGGAGATTACACAGACAAGGAGGGGTGTAGGGGCTGGAAGAGGTTACAGAGATAGGGAGGGATGCAGGGGCTGGAGGAGGTTACAGAGATAGGGAGCGGTGAGAGGCTGGAGGAGGTTACAGAGATTGGGGGGGAGTTACAGAGATGGTGGAGTGATAGGCTGGAGGAGGTTACAGAGATAGGGCGGGATGTAGGGGCTGGAGGAGGTTACAGAGATAGGGAGGTGCGCATGGTTTGGAAGAGGTTACAAGGATAAGGAGGAGTGTAGGGCTGGAGGATGTTACAGAGATAGGGGGAGGTGTAGGGGCTGGAGGAGGTTACAGAGATAGGGAGGGTTTTGGGGGCTGGAGGAGTTAACTGAGATAGGGAGCGATGAGAGGCTGGAGGAGGTTACAGAGATACAGAGCGGTGGAGGGTTGGAGGAGGTTACAGAGATAGGGAGGGGTCTAGGGACTGGAGGAGGTTACAGAGACAGGGAGAGGTGTAGGAGCCAGAGGAGGTTATAAAGATAGGGAGGGGTGTAGGGTTTGGAGGTGGTTATAGAGATAGGTAGGGGTGAGAGGCTGGAGGAGGTTACAGAGATAGGGAGAGGAGTAGTAGCTGGAGGAGGTTACAGAGATAGGGAAGGGTGTAGAGACTGGAGGAGGTTACAGAGATAGGGAGGGGTGCGAGGCTGGAGGAAGTTACAGAGTTAGGGACAGTTTAGGAGCCGGAGGAGGTTGCAGCGAAAGTGTGGGGTGTAGGGGCTGGAGGGGGGTTACAGAGATAGGGAAGGAGTTACAGAGATAGGAAGTTACAGAGATAGGGAGGGAGTTACAGAGATAAGGAGGGGTGTAGGGCTGGAGGAGGTTACAGAGATAGGGAGAGGTGTAGGGGCCATAGAAGGTTACAGAGATAGGGAGGGGTGTAGGGGATGGAGGAGCTAACAGAGATAGTGAGGGGTGTAGGGGCTGGCGAAGCTTACAGGTTTAGGGAGGGTTGTAGGGGTTGGAGCAGGTTACAGAGATTGGGAGGGGCGTAGGGGCTGGAGGAGGTTACAGAGATTGGGAGGGAGTTACAGAGATAGGGACGGGTGAGAAGCTGGAGACTGTTACAGAGATAGGGAGGGGAGTAGGAGCTGGAGGATGTTAAAGAGATAGGGAGTGGTGCAGGGATTGGAGGAGGTTACAGAGATAGGGAGGGGTGTAGGGACTGGAGAATGTTACAAAGATAGGGAGAGGTGTAGGGATTGGAGGAGTTTACAGAGATAGCGAGGGGTGTAGGGATGGAGGAGTTTACAGAGATAGGGAGGGGTGAGAGGCTGGAGGAGGTTACAGAGTTATGGAGAGGTGTAGGAGCCGGAGGAGGTTACTGAGATAGGGAGGGTTGTAGGTGCTGGATGGGGTTACAGAGATAGGAATTTACAGAGATAGGGAGGGAGTTACTGAGATAAGGAGGGGTGTAGGTCTGGAAGAGGATACAGAGATAGGGCGGGAGTTACAGAAATAGGGAGGGGTGAGAGGCTGGAGAGCGTTACAGAGATAGGGAGGGGTGTTGGAGCTGGAGGAGGTTACAGAGATAGGGAGGGGTGTATGGGCTGGAGGAGGTTACAAAGATAGGGGTGGGGGAAGGGCTGGAGGAGGTTACAGAGATATGGAGGTTGTAGGGTCTGGAGGAGGTTACAGAGTTAGGGAAGTGTGTCGGGGCTGAAGGAGGTTTAAAGAGATAGGGAGGAATGAGAGGCTGGAGGGTGTTACAGATAAAGTGAGGGAGTTATAGCGATAATGAGCGGTGTAGGTCTGGAGGAGGGTACAGATAGTGAGGGGTGTACAGGCATGAGGAGGTTACAGAGTTAGGGAGGGGTGTAGGGGCTGGAGGAAGTTACCGAGATAGGGAGGGGTGTAGGGGTAGGAGGTGATTATAGAGATAGGGAGGGGTGCAAGGGTAGGAGGAGGTTACAGAGATAGGGAGGGGTGTAGGAGCCGGAGGAGATTACACATACAGGGAGGGGTGTAGGGGATGGAAGAGGTTACAGAGATAGTGAGGGGTGTAAGGGCTGGAGGAGAATACAGAGATCGGGAGCGGTGAGAGGCTGGAGGAGGTTACAGAGATGGGGGGGGGCAGTGACAGGGATGGGGGGGTGATAGGCTGGAGGAGGCTACAGAGAGAGGGCGGGATGTCGGGGCTGGAGGATGTTACAGAGATAGGGAGGTGTGCAGGGTTTGGAGGAGATTACAAGGATAAGGAGGAGTGTAGGGCGGGAGGATGTTACAGAGATAGGGGGAGGTGTAGGGGCTGGAGGAATTTACAGAGATTGGGAGGGTTGTAGGGGCCGGAGGACATTACTGAGATAGGGAGCGATGAGAGGCTGGAGGAGGTTAAGGAGATGCAGAGGGGTGTAGGGGTTGGAGGAGGTTACAGAGTTAGGGTGGGGTCAAGGGACTGGAGGAGGTTACAGTGACAGGGAGAGTAGTAGGATCCAGAGGAGGTTACAAAGATAGGGAGTGGTGTAGGGGTTGGCGGTGGTTATAGAGATAGGTAGGGGTGAGAGGCAGGAGGAGCTTACGGAGATAGGGAGAGGAGTAGGAGCCGGAGGAGGTTACAAAGATAGGGAGGGGTGTCGGGGCTGGAGGAGGTTACAGATAGAGGAAGGGGTGTAGGGATTAGAGGACGTTACAGATATAGGGAGGGGTGTAGGGACTGGAGCAGGTTACAGAGATAGGGAGGGGTGTGAGGCCGGAGGAGGTTACAGAGTTAGGGAGAGTTTAGGAGCCGGAAGAGGTTACAGCGAAAGAAAGGGGTGTAGGGGCTGGAGGAGTTTACAGAGATAGGGAAGGGTGTACGGGCTGGTGAAGGTTACAGAGTTAGGGAGGGGCGTAGGTGCTGGAGGAGGTTACAGAAATAGGGAGGGGTGTAGGGGCTGGAGGAGGTTAGAGATTTAGGGAGGGGTTTAGGGGCTGGAGGAGGTTACAGAGTTAGGGAGGTTGTAGGGGCTGTAGGAAGTTACAGAGTTAGGGAGGGTTTTAGGGGCCGGAGGATGTTACAGAGATAGGGAGGGGTGTAGTGGCTGGAGGAGGTTACAGAGATACAGAGGTGTTAAGGGGTTGGAGGTGGTTACAGATATAGGGAAGTGTGTATCGATTGGAGGAGGTTACATAGATAGGGAGATGTGTAGGGTTTGGAGGAGGTTACTGAGATAGGGAGGGGTGTAGGTGCCGGAGCAGTTTACAGAGATATGGAGAGGTGAAGGGGCTGGAGGAGGTTAGAGATAGGGAGGGGTGTACGGGCATGAGGAGGTTACAGAGATAGGGAGGGGTTTAGATGCTGCCGGGGGTTACAGAGATATGGAGGGGTGTAGGGGCTCTAGGAGGTTACAGATATAGGGAGGGGTGTAGGGACTGGAGGAGATTACAGAGATAGGGAGGGGTGTACCGGCTGGAGAAGCTTACAGAGATCGGGAGCGTTGTAAGGGTTGGAGCAGGTTAAAGAGATATGGAGGAGCGTAGGTGCTGGAGGAGGTTACAGAAATAGGAAGGGGTTTCGGGGCTGTTGGATTTTACAGAGATAGGGAGGGGTGTAGGGGCTGGAGGAGGTTACAGAGACAGGGAGGGGTGGAGGGGTTGAAGCAGGTTACAGAGATAGGGAGGGGCGTAGGGGCTGGATGAGGTTACAGAGATAGGGAGGGGGGTAGGGGCCGGAGCAGGTTTCAGAGATAGGGAGGGGTGTAGGGGTAGGATGCACTTATAGATATAGTGAGGTGTGTAGGGGTTGGAGGATGTTACAGAGATAGGGACGTGTGTAGGGGCTGGAGGAGGTTACTGAGATAGGGAGGTGTGTAGGTGTTGGAGGAGGTTACAGAGATAGGGAGGAATGAGAGGCTGGAGGGTGTTACAGAGATAGTGAGGGAGTTATAGTGATAATGAGTGGTGTAGGTCTGGAGGAGGTTAAATATAGTGAGGGGTGTACGGGCATAAGGAGGTTACAGAGATAGGGAGGGGTGTAGGGGCTGGAGGAATTTACAGAGATAGGGACGGGTGTAGGAGCCGGAGGAGATTACACAGACAGGGAGGGGTGTAGGGGCTGGAAGAGGTTACAGAGATAGGGAGGGATGCAGGGGCTGGAGGAGGTTACAGAGATAGGGAGCGGTGAGAGGCTGGAGGAGGTTACAGAGATTGGGGGGGAGTTACAGAGATGGTGGAGTGATAGGCTGGAGGAGGTTACAGAGATAGGGCGGGATGTAGGGGCTGGAGGAGGTTACAGAGATAGGGAGGTGTGCATGGTTTGGAGGAGGTTACAAGGATAAGGAGGAGTGTAGGGCTGGAGGATGTTACAGAGATAGGGGGAGGTGTAGGGGCTGGAGGAGGTTACAGAGATAGGGAGGGTTTTGGGGGCTGGAGGAGTTAACTGAGATAGGGAGCGATGAGAGGCTGGAGGAGGTTACAGAGATACAGAGCAGTGGAGGGTTGGAGGAGGTTACAGAGACAGGGAGAGGTGTAGGAGCCAGAGGAGGTTATAAAGATAAGGAGGGGTGTAGGGTTTGGAGGTGGTTATAGAGATAGGTAGGGGTGAGAGGCTGGAGGTGGTTATCGAGATAGGTAGGGGTGAGAGGCTAGAGGAGGTTACAGAGATAGGGAGAGGAGTAGTAGCTGGAGGAGGTTACAGAGATAGGGAAGGGTGTAGAGACTGGAGGAGGTTACAGAGATAGGGAGGGGTGCGAGGCTGGAGGAGGTTACAGAGTTAGGGACAGTTTAGGAGCCGGAGGAGGTTGCAGCGAAAGTGTGGGGTGTAGGGGCTGGAGGGGGTTAAGAGATAGGGAAGGAGTTACAGAGATAGGAAGTTACAGAGATAGGGAGGGAGTTACAGAGATAAGGAGGGGTGTAGGGCTGGAGGAGGTTACAGAGATAGGGAGAGGTGTAGGGGCCATAGAAGGTTACAGAGATAGGGAGGGGTGTAGGGGCCGGAGGACATTACTGAGATAGGGAGCGATGAGAGGCTGGAGGAGGTTAAGGAGATGCAGAGGGGTGTAGGGGTTTGAGGAGGTTACAGAGTTAGGGAGGGGTCAAGGGACTGGAGGAGGTTACAGTGACAGGGAGAGTAGTAGGATCCAGAGGAGGTTACAAAGATAGGGAGTGGTGTAGGGGTTGGCGGTGGTTATAGAGATAGGTAGGGGTGAGAGGCAGGATAAGGTTACGGAGATAGGGAGAGGAGTAGGAGCCGGAGGAGGTTACAAAGATAGGGAGGGGTGTCGGGGCTGGAGCAGGTTACAGATAGAGGAAGGGGTGTAGGGATTGGAGGACGTTACAGATATAGGGAGGGGTGTAGGGACTGGAGCAGGTTACAGAGATAGGGAGGGGTGCGAGGCTGGAGGAGGTTACAGAGTTAGGGAGAGTTTAGGAGCCGGAAGAGGTTACAGCGAAAGAAAGGGTTGTAGGGGCTGGAGGAGTTTACAGAGATAGGGAAGGGTGTACGGGCTGGCGAAGGTTACAGAGTTAGGGAGGGGCGTAGGTGCTGGAGGAGGTTACAGAAATAGGGAGGGGTGTAGGGGCTGGAGGAGGTTAGAGATTTAGGGAGGGGTTTAGGGGCTGGAGGAGGTTACAGAGTTACAGAGGTTGTAGGGGCTGTTGGAAGTTACAGAGTTAGGGAGGGTTATAGGGGCCGGAGGATGTTACAGAGATAGGGAGGGGTGTAGTGGCTGGAGGAGGTTACAGAGATACAGAGGTGTTAAGGGGTTGGAGGTGGTTACAGATATAGGGAAGTGTGTATCGATTGGAGGAGGTTACATAGATAGGGAGATGTGTAGGGTTTGGAGGAGGTTACTGAGATAGGGAGGGGTGTAGGTGCCGGAGCAGTTTACAGAGATATGGAGAGGTGAAGGGGCTGGAGGAGGTTAGAGATAGGGAGGGGTGTACGGGCATGAGGAGGTTACAGAGATAGGGAGGGGTTTAGATGCTGCCGGGGGTTACAGAGATATGGAGGGGTGTAGGGGCTCTAGGAGGTTACAGATATAGGGAGGGGTGTAGGGACTGGAGGAGATTACAGAGATAGGGAGGGGTGTACCGGCTGGAGAAGCTTACAAAAATCGGGAGCGTTGTAAGGGTTGGAGCAGGTTAAAGAGATATGGAGGAGCGTAGGTGCTGGAGGAGGTTACAGAAATAGGAAGGGGTTTCGGGGCTGTTGGATTTTACAGAGATAGGGAGGGGTGTAGGGGCCGGAGGAGGTTACAGAGACAGGGAGGGGTGGAGGGGTTGAAGCAAGTTACAGAGATAGGGAGGGGCGTAGGGGCTGGATGAGGTTACAGAGATAGGGAGGGGGGTAGGGGCCGGAGCAGGTTTCAGAGATAGGGAGGGGTGTAGGGGTAGGATGCACTTATAGAGATAGTGAGGTGTGTAGGGGTTGGAGGATGTTACAGAGATAGGGACGTGTGTCGGGGCTGGAGGAGGTTACTGAGATAGGGAGGTGTGTAGGTGTTGGAGGAGGTTACAGAGATAGGGAGGAATGAGAGGCTGGAGGGTGTTACAGAGATAGTGAGGGAGTTATAGTGATAATGAGTGGTGTAGGTCTGGAGGAGGTTAAATATAGTGAGGGGTGTACGGGCATGAGGAGGTTACAGAGATAGGGAGGGGTGTAGGGGCTGGAGGAATTTACAGAGATAGGGATGGGTGTAGGAGCCGGAGGAGATTACACAGACAGGGAGGGGTGTAGGGGCTGGAAGAGGTTACAGAGATAGGGAAGGATGCAGGGGCTGGAGGATGTTACAGAGATAGGGAGCGGTGAGAGGCTGGAGGAGGTTACAGAGATTGGGGGGGAGTTACAGAGATGGTGGAGTGATAGGCTGGAGGAGGTTACAGAGTTAGGGCGGGATGTAGGGGCTGGAGGAGGTTACAGAGATAGGGAGGTGTGCATGGTTTGGAGAACGTTACAAGGATAAGGAGGAGTGTAGGGCTGGAGGATGTTACAGAGATAGGGGGAGGTGTAGGGGCTGGAGGAGGTTACAGAGATAGGGAGGGTTTTGGGGGCTGGAGGAGTTAACTGAGATAGGGAGCGATGAGAGGCTGGAGGAGGTTACAGAGATACAGAGCGGTGGAGGGTTGGAGGAGGTTACAGAGATAGGGAGGGGTCTAGGGACTGGAGGAGGTTACAGAGACAGGGAGAGGTGTAGGAGCCAGAAGAGGTTATAAAGATAAGGAGGGGTGTAGGGTTTGGAGGTGGTTATAGAGATAGGTAGGGGTGAGAGGCTGGAGGTGGTTATCGAGATAGGTAGGGGTGAGAGGCTGGAGGAGGTTACAGAGATAGGGAGAGGAGTAGTAGCTGGAGGAGGTTACAGAGATAGGGAAGGGTGCGAGGCTGGAGGAGGTTACAGAGTTAGGGACAGTTTAGGAGCCGGAGGAGGTTGCAGCGAAAGTGTGGGGTGTAGGGGCTGGAGGGGGGTTACAGAGATAGGGAAGGAGTTACAGAGATAGGAAGTTACAGAGATAGGGAGGGAGTTACAGAGATAAGGAGGGGTGTAGGGCTGGAGGAGGTTACAGAGATAGGGAGAGGTGTAGGGGCCATAGAAGGTTACAGAGATAGGGAGGGGTGTAGGAGATGGAGGAGCTAACAGAGATAGTGAGGGGTGTAGGGGCTGGCGAAGCTTACAGATTTAGGGAGGGTTGTAGGGGTTGGAACAGGTTAAAGAGATTGGGAGGGGCGTAGGGGCTGGAGGAGGTTACAGAGATTGGGAGGGAGTTACAGAGATAGTGACGGGTGAGAAGCTGGAGAGTGCTACAGAGATAGGGAGGGGTGTAGGAGCTGGAGGATGTTAAAGAGATAGGGAGTGGTGCAGGGATTGGAGGAGGTTACAGAGATAGGGAGGGGTGTAGGGACTGGAGGATGTTACAAAGATAGGGAGAGGTGTAGGGATTGGAGGAGTTTACAGAGATAGCGAGGGGTGTAGGGATGGAGGAGTTTACAGAGATAGGGAGGGGTGAGAGGCTGGAGGAGGTTACAGAGTTATGGAGAGGTGTAGGAGCCGGAGGAGGTTACTGAGATAGGGAGGGTTGTAGGTGCTGGATGGGGTTACAGAGATAGGAATTTACAGAGATAGGGAGGGAGTTACTGAGATAAGGAGGGGTGTAGGTCTGGAAGAGGATACAGAGATTGGGCAGGAGTTACAGAAATAGGGAGGGGTGAGAGGCTGGAGAGCGTTACAGAGATAGGGAGGGGTGTTGGAGCTGGAGGAGGTTACAGAGATAGGGAGGGGTGTATGGGCTGGAGGAGGTTACAAAGATAGGGGTGGGGGAAGGGCTGGAGGAGGTTACAGAGATATGGAGGTTGTAGGGTCTGGAGGAGGTTACAGAGTTAGGGAAGTGTGTCGGGGCTGAAGGAGGTTTAAAGAGATAGGGAGGAATGAGAGGCTGGAGGGTGTTACAGATAAAGTGAGGGAGTTATAGTGATAATGAGCGGTGTAGGTCTGGAGGAGGGTACAGATAGTGAGGGGTGTACGGGCATGAGGAGGTTACAGAGTTAGGGAGGGGTGTAGGGGCTGGAGGAAGTTACCGAGATAGGGAGGGGTGTAGGGGTAGGAGGTGGTTATAGAGATAGGGAGGGGTGCAAGGGTAGGAGGAGGTTACAGAGATACGGAGGGGTGTAGGAGCCGGAGGAGATTACACATACAGGGAGGGGGTGTAGGGGCTGGAAGAGGTTATAGAGATAGCGAGGGGTGTAAGGGCTGGAGGAGAATACAGAGATCGGGAGCGGTGAGAGGCTGGAGGAGGTTACAGAGATGGGGGGGGGAGTGACAGGGATGGGGGGGTGATAGGCTGGAGGAGGTTACAGAGAGAGGGCGGGATGTCGGGGCTGGAGGATGTTACAGAGATAGGGAGGTGTGCAGGGTTTGGAGGGGATTACAAGGATAAGGAGGAGTGTAGGGGCTGGAGGAATTTACAGAGATAGGGAGGGTTGTAGGGGCCGGAGGACATTACTGAGATAGGGAGCGATGAGAGGCTGGAGGAGGTTAAGGAGATGCAGAGGGGTGTAGGGGTTGGAGGAGGTTACAGAGTTAGGGAGGGGTCAAGGGACTGGTGGAGGTTACAGTGACAGGGAGAGTAGTAGGATCCAGAGGAGGTTACAAAGATAGGGAGTGGTGTAGGGGTTGGCGGTGGTTATAGAGATAGGTAGGGGTGAGAGGCAGGAGGAGGTTACGGAGATAGGGAGAGGAGTAGGAGCCGGAGGAGGTTACAAAGATAGGGAGGGGTGTCGGGGCTGGAGGAGGTTACAGATAGAGGAAGGGGTGTAGGGATTGGAGGACGTTACAGATATAGGGAGGGGTGTAGGGACTGGAGCAGGTTACAGAGATAGGGAGGGGTGCGAGCCTGGAGGAGGTTACAGAGTTAGGGAGAGTTTAGGAGCCGGAAGAGGTTACAGCGAAAGGAAGGGGTGTAGGGGCTGGAGGGGGTTAAAGAGATAGGGAGGAAGTTACAGAGATAGGAAGTTACAGAGATAGGGAGGGAGTTACAGAGATAAGGAGGGGTGTAGGGCTGGAGGAGGTTACAGAGATAGGGAGAGGTTTAGGGGCCTGAGAAGGTTACAGAGATAGTGAGGGGTGTAGGGGCTGGCGAAGCTTACAGATTTAGGGAGGGTTGTAGGGGTTGGAGCAGGTTACAGAGATTGGGAGGGGCGTAGGGGCTGGAGCAGGTTACAGAGATAGGGAGGGGTTTAGGGCTGGAGGAGGTTACAGAGATAGGGAGGGAGTTACAGAGATAGGGACGGGTGAGAGGCTGGAGAGCGTTACAGAGATAGGGAGGGGCGTAGGAGCTGGAGGATGTTAAAGAGATAGGGAGGGGTGCAGGGATTGGAGGAGGTTACAGAGATAGGGAGGGGTTTAGGGACTGGAGGATGTTACACAGATAGGGCGAGGTGTAGGGATTGGAGGAGTTTACAGAGAGAGCGAGGTGTGTCGGGATGGAGGAGTTTACAGAGATAGGGAGGGGTGAGAGGCTGGAGGATGTTACAGAGTTATGGAGAGGTGTAGGAGCCGGAGGAGGTTACTGAGATAGGGAGGGTTGTAGGTGCTGGATGGGGTTACAGAGATAGGAATTTTCAGAGAAAGAGAGGGAGTTACTGAGATAAGAAGGGGTGTGGGTCTGGAAGAGGATACAGAGATAGGGCGGGAGTTACAGAAATAGGGAGGGGTGAGAGGCTGGAGAGCGTTACAGAGATAGGGAGGGGTGTTGGAGCTGGAGGAGGTTACAGAGATAGGGAGGGGTGTATGGGCTGGAGGAGGTTACAAAGATAGGGGTGGGGGAAGGGCTGGAGGAGGTTACAGAGATATGGAGGTTGTAGGGTCTGGAGGAGGTTACAGAGTTAGGGAAGTGTGTAGGGGCTGAAGGAGGTTTAAAGAGATAGGGAGGAATGAGAGGCTGGAGGGTGTTACAGAGAAAGTGAGGGAGTTATAGTGATAATGAGCGGTGTAGGTCTGGAGGAGGTTACAGATAATGAGGGGTGTACGGGCATGAGGAGGTTACAGAGTTAGGGAGGGGTATTGGGGCTGGAGGAAGTTACAGAGATAGGGAGGGGTGTAGGGGTAGGAGGCGGTTATAGAGATAGGGAGGGGTGCAAGGGTAGGAGGAGGTTACAGAGATAGGGAGGGGTGTAGGAGCCGGAGGAGATTACACAGACAGGGAGGGGTGTAGGGGCTGGAAGAGGTTATAGAGTGAGCGAGGGGTGTAATGGCTGGAGGAGGTTACAGAGATAGGGGGAGGTGTAGGGGCTGGAAGAGGTTACAGAGAAAGGGAGGGGTGTAGGGGCTGGAGGAGGATACAGAGATTGGGAGCGGTGAGAGGCTGGAGGAGGTTACAGTGATGGGGGGGAGATACAGACATGGTGGGGTGATAGGCTGGAGGAGGTTACAGAGATAAGGCGGGATGTAGGGGCTGGAGGAGGTTACAGAGATAGCGACGTGTGCAGGGTTTGGAGGAGGTTACAAGGCTAAGGAGGAGTGTAGGACTGGAGGATGTTACAGACATAGGGGGATGTTTTGGGGGTTGGAGGAAGTTACAGAGATAGGGAGGGTTGAAGGGGCCGGAGGACATTACTGAGATAGGGAGCGATGAGAGGCTGGAGGATGTTACAGAGATGCAGAGGGGTGCAGGGGTTGGAGGAGGTTACAGATTTAGGGAGGGATCTAGGAACTGGAGGAGGTTACAGTGACAGGGAGAGGAGTAGGATCCAGAGGAGGTTACAAAGATAGGGAGTGGTGTAGGGGTTGGCGGTTGTTATAGAGATAGGTAGGGGTGAGAGGCTGGAGGAGGTTATAGAGATAGGGAGGGGTGAGAGGCTGGAGGAGGTTACAGAGATAGGGAGAGGTGTAGGAGCCGGAGGAGGTTACAAAGATAGGGAGGGGTGTAGGGGCTGGAGGAGGTTAGATAGAGGGAGGGGTGTAGTGTTTGGAGGAGGTTACAGAGATAGGGAGGGGTGTAGGGACTGGAGGAGATTACACAGACAGGGAGGGGTGTAGGGGCTGGAAGAGGTTACAGAGATAGAGAGGGATGCAGGGGCTGGAGGAGGTTACAGAGATAGGGAGCAGTGAGAGGCTGGAGGAGGTTACAGAGATGGGGGGGGAGTTACAGAGATGGTGGAGTGATAGGCTGGAGGAGGTTACAGAGATAGGGCGGGATGTAGGGGCTGGAGGAGGTTACAGAGATAGGGAGGTATGCATGGTTTGGAGGAGGTTACAAGGATAAGGAGGAGTGTAGGGCTGGAGGATGTTACAGAGACAGGGGGAGGTGTAGGGGCTGGAGGAGGATACAGAGATATGGAGGGTTTTGGGGGCTGGAGGAGTTTACTGAGATAGGGAGCGATGAGAGGCTGGAGGAGGTTACAGAGATACAGAGGGGTGTAGGGTTGGAGGAGATTACAGAGATAGGGAGGGGTCTAGGGACTGGAGGAGGTTACAGAGACAGGGAGAGGTGTAGGAGCCAGAGGAGGTTACAAAGATAGGGAGGGCTGTAGTGTTTGGAGGTGGTTATAGAGATAGGTAGGGGTGAGAGGCTGGAGGTGGTTATCGAGATAGGTAGGGGTGAGAGGCTGGAGGAGGTTACAGAGATAGGGAGAGGAGTAGGAGCCGGAGGAGGTTACAGAGATAGGGAGGGGTGTAGAGACTGGAGGAGGTTACAGAGATAGGGAGGGGTGCGAGGCTGGAGGATGTTACAGAGTTAGGGACAGTTTAGGAGCCGGAGGAGGTTACAGCGAAAGGGTGGGTTGTAGGGGCTGGAGGGGGTTACAGAGATAGGGAGGGAGTTACAGAGATGGTTGCGTGATAGGCTGGAGGAGGTTACAGAGATAAGGTGGGATGTAGGGGCTGGAGGAGGTTACAGAGATAGGGAGGTGTGCAGGGTTTGGAGGAGGTTGCAAGGATAAGGAGGAGTGTAGGACTGGAGGATGTTACAGAGATAGGGGGAGGTGTAGGGGCTGGAGGAATTTACTGAGATAGGGAGGGTTGTAGGGGCCGGAGGACATTACTGAGATAGGGAGCGATGAGAGGCTGAAGGAGGTTACAGAGATGCAGAGGGGTGTAGGGGTTGGAGGAGGTTACAGAGTTAGGGAGAGTTTAGGAGCTGGAAGAGGTTGCAGCGAAAGGGAGGGGTGTAGGTGCTGGAGGGGGTTAAAGAGATAGGGAGGAAGTTACAGAGGTAGGAATTTACAGAGATAGGGAGGGAGTTACAGAGATAAGGAGGGGTGTAGGGCTGGATGAGGTTACAGAGATAGAGAGAGGTGTAGGGGCCTGAGAAGGTTACAGAGATTGGGAGGGGTGTAGGGGCTGGAGGAGGTTAGAGAGATAGTGAGGGGTGTAGGGGCTGGCGAAGCTTACAGATTTAGGGAGGGTTGTAGGGGTTGGACCAGGTTACAGAGATTGGGAGGGGCGTAGGGGCTGGAGGAGGTTACAGAGATAGGGAGGGGTGTAGGGCTGGAGGATGTTAAAGAGATAGGAGGGGGGGAAGGATTGGAGGAGGTTACAGAGATAGGGAGGGGTGTCGGGACTGGAGGATGTTACAAAGATAGGGAGAGGTGTAGGGATTGGAGGAGTTTACAGAGATAGCGAGGGGTGTAGGGATGGAGGAGTTTACAGGGATAGGGAGGGGTGAGAGGCTGGAGGAGGTTACAGAGTTATGGAGAGGTGTAGGAGACGGAGGAGGTTACTGAGAGAGGGAGGGTTGTAGGTTCTGGATGGGGTTACAGAGATAGGAATTTACAGAGATAGGGAGGGAGTTACTGAGATAAGGAGGAGTGTAGGTCTGGAAGAGGATACAGAGATAGGGCGGGAGTTACAGAAATAGGGAGGGGTGAGAGGCTGGAGAGCGTTACGGAGATAGGGAGGGGTGTTGGAGCTGGAGGAGGTTACAGAGATAGGGAGGGGTGTATGGGCTGGAGGAGGTTACAAAGATAGGGGTGGGGGAAGGGCTGGAGGAGGTTACAGAGATATGGAGGTTGTAGGGTCTGGAAGAGGTTACAGAGTTAGGGAAGTGTGTAGGGGCTGAAGGAGGTTTAAAGAGATAGGGAGGAATGAGAGGCTGGAGGGTGTTACAGAGAAAGTGAGGGAGTTATAGTGATAATGAGCAGTGCAGGTCTGGAGGAGGTTACAGATAGTGAGTGGTGTACAGGCATGAGGAGGTTACAGAGTTAGGGAGGGGTGTAGGGCCTGGAGGAAGTTACCGAGATAGGGAGGGGTGTAGGGGTAGGAGGCGATTATAGAGATAGGGAGGTGTGTAGGGGTAGGAGGAGGTTACAGAGATAGGGAGGGGTGTAGGAGCCGGAGGAGATTACACAGACAGGGAGGGTTGTAGGGGCTGGAAGAGGTTACAGAGATAGCGAGGGGTGTAGGGGCTGGAGGAGGTTACAGAGATGGGGGGGAGTTACAGGGATGGGGGGGGTGATAGGCTGGAGGAGGTTACAGAGAGAGGGTGGGATGTAGGGGCTGGAGGATGTTACAGAGATAGGGAGGTGTGCAGGGTTTGGAGGAGATTACAAGGATAAGGAGGATTGTAGGGCAGGAGGATGTTACAGAGATAGGGGGAGGTGTAGGTGCTGGAGGAAGTTACAGAGATAGGGAGGGTTGTAGGGGCCGGAGGTCATTACTGAGATAGGGAGCGATGAGAGGCTGGAGGAGGTTACAGAGATGCAGAGGGGTGTAGGGGTTGGAGGAGGTTACAGAGTTAGGGAGGGGTCTAGGGACTGGAGGAGGTTACAGTGACAGGGAAAGGAGTAGGATCCAGAGGAGTTTACAAAGATAGGGAGTGGTGTAGGGGTTGGCGGTGGTTATAGAGATAGGTAGGGGTGAGAGACTGGAGGAGGTTATAGAGATAGCTGGGGGTGAGAGGCTGGAGGAGGTTACAGAGATAGGGAGAGGTGTAGGAGCCGGAGGAGGTTACAAAGATAGGGAGGGGTGTAGGGGCTGGAGGAGGTTACAGATAGAGGGAGGGGTGTAGTGATTGGAGCAGGTTACAGAGATAGGGAGGGGTGCGAGCCTGGAGGAGGTTACAGAGTTAGGGAGAGTTTAGGAGCCGGAGTAGGTTACTGCGAAAGGGAGGGGTGTAGGGGCTGGAGGGGGTTACAGAGATAGGGAGGAATTTACAGAGGTAGTAAGTTCCAGAGATAGGGAGGGAGTTACAGAGATAAGGAGGGGTGTATGGCTGGAGGAGGTTACAGAGATAGGGAGAGGTATAGGGGCCTGAGAAGGTTACAGAGATAGGGAGGGGTGTCGGGGCTGGAGGAGGTTACAGAGATAGTGAGGGGTGTAGGGGCTGGCAAAGCTTACAGATTTAGGGAGGGTTGTAGGGGTTGGAGCAGGTTACAGAGATTGGGAGGGGCGTAGGGGCTGGAGGAGGTTACAGAGATAGGGAGGGAGTTACAGAGATAGGGACGGGTGAGAGGCTGGAGAGCGTTACAGAGATAGGGAGGGGTGTAGGAGCTGGAGGATGTTAAAGAGATAGGGAGGGGTGTAGGGATTGGAGGAGGTTACAGAGATAGGGAGGGGTGTAGGGACTGGAGGATGTTACAAAGATAGGGAGGGGTGTAGGGATTGGAGGAGTTTACAGAGATAGCGAGGTGTGTAGGGATGGAGGAGTTTACAGAGATAGGGAGGGGTGAGAGGCTGGAGGAGGTTACAGAGTTATGGAGAGGTGTAGGAGCCGGAGGAGGTTACTGAGATAGGGAGGGTTGTAGGTGCTGGATGGGGTTACAGAGATAGGAATTTACAGAGATAGGGAGGGAGTTACTGAGATAAGGAGGAATGTAGGTCTGGAAGAGGATACAGAGATAGGGCGGGAGTTACAGAAATAGGGAGGGGTGTTGGAGCTGGAGGAGGTTACAGAGATAGGGAGGAGTGTATGGGCTGGAGGAGATTACAAAGATAGGGGTGGGGGAAGGGCAGGAGGAGGTTACAGAGATAGGGGGAGGTGTCGGGGCTGGAGGAATTTACAGAGATAGGGAGGGTTGTAGGGGCTGGAGGAGTTTACTGAGATAGGGAGCGATGAGAGGCTGGAGGAGGTTACAGAGATGCAGAGGGTTGTACGGGTTGGTGGATGTTACAGAGATAGTTAGGGGTCTAGAGACTGGAGGAGGTTACAGAGACAGGGAGAGGAGTAGGAGCCAGAGGAGGTTACAAAGATAGGGAGGGGTGTAGGGGTTGGCGGTGGTTATAGAGATCGGTAGGGGTGAGAGGCTGGAGGAGGTTATAGAGATAGGTAGCGGTGAGAGGTTGGAGGAGGTTACAGAGATAGGGAGAGGAGTAGGAGCCGGAGGAGGTTACAAAGAGAGGGAGGGGTGTAGGGGCTGGAGAAGGTTATAGAGATAGGTGGGGTGCGAGGCTGGAGGAGGTAACAGAGTTAGGAAGAGTTTAGGAGCCGGAGGATGTTACAGCGAAAGGGAGGGGTGTAGGGGCTGGAGGGGGTTACAGAGATAGGGAAGGAGTTACAGAGATAGGAAGTTACAGAGATAGGGAGGGAGTTACAGAGATAAGGAGGGAGGTAGGGCTGGAGAAGGTTACAGAGATAGGGAGGGGTGTAGGGGGTGGAGGAGGTTACAGAGATAGGGAAGGGTGTAGGGGCTGGAGGAGGTTACAGAGATAGGGAGGGGTGTAGGGGCTGGCGAAGCTTACAGATTTAGGGAGGGTTGTAGGGGTTGGAGCAGGTTACAGAGATTGGGAGGGGCGTAGGGGCTGGAGCAGGTTACAGAGATAGGGAGGGGTTTAGGGCTGGAGGAGGTTACAGAGATAGGGAGGGAGTTACAGAGATAGGGACGGGTGAGAGGCTGGAGAGCGTTACAGAGATAGGGAGGGGCGTAGGAGCTGGAGGATGTTAAAGAGATAGGGAGGGGTGCAGGGATTGGAGGAGGTTACAGAGATAGGGAGGGGTTTCGGGACTGGAGGATGTTACACAGATAGGGCGAGGTGTAGGGATTGGAGGAGTTTACAGAGATAGCGAGGTGTGTAGGGATGGAGGAGTTTACAGAGATAGGGAGGGGTGTAGGGGCTGGCGAAACACAGAGATAGGGAGGGGTGTAGGGGCTGGAGGAGGTTACAGAGATATGGAGGGGTGTAGGGGCTGGAGGAGGTTACAGAAATGGGGAGGGGTGTAGGGCTGGAGGAGGTTACAGAGATAGGGAGGGAGTTACAGAGATAGGGACGGGTGAGAGGCTGGAGAGCTTTACAGAGATAGGGAGGGGTGTAGGAGCTGGTGGATGTTACAGAGATAGGGAGGGGTGTAGGGAATGGAGGAGGTTACAGAGATAGTGACGGGTGTAGAGACTAGATTAGTTTGCAGAAATAGGGAGGGGTGAGAGGCTGGAGGAGGTTTCAGAGTTAGGGAGAGGTGTAGAAGCCGGAGGAGGTTACTGAGATAGGGAGGGTTTTACTGGCTGGATGGGATAACAGAGATAGGAAGTTACAGAGATAGGGAGGGAGTTACAGAGATAAGGAGGGGTGCAGGGCTGGAGGAGGTTACAGAGATAGTGAGGGGTTTAGTGGCTGCAGGAGTGTACAGAGATAGGAAGGCGTGTAGGGGCTGGAGCAGTTTACAGAGATAGGGAGGTGTGTAGGGGTTGGAGGTGGTTACAGAGATAGGGAGGGGTGTAGTAGCCGGAGGAGGTTACAGAGATAGGGAGTGGTGTAGGGGTTGGAGGGGTGTACAGAGATAGGGAAGGGTGTACGGGCTGGCTAAGGTTACAGAGATATGGAGGGGCGTAGGGGCTGGAGGAGGTTATAGAGATAGGGAACGGTGTATGGGCTGGAGGAGTTTAGAGATTTAGGGAGGAGTGTAGGGGCTGGAGGAGGTTACAGTGTTAGGGAGGTTGTAGGGGCTGGAGGAGGTTACAGTGTTAGGGAGGGGAATAGGGGCCGGAGGATGTTACAGAGATAGGGAGGTGTGTAGTGGCTGGAGGACGTTACAGAGATACAGAGGTGTAAAGGGTTTGGAGGAGGTTACAGATATAGGGAAGTGTGTATGATTTGGAGGAGGTTACATAGATAGGGAGGTGTGTAGGAGTTGGAGGAGGTTACAGAGATAGAGAGGGGTGTAGGAGCCGGAGGAGTTTACAGAGATAGGGAGAGGTGAAGGGGCTGGAGGAGGTTAGAGATAGGGAGGTGTGTACGGGCATGAGGAGGTTACAGAGATAGGGAGAGTTGTAGATGATGCCGGGTGTTATAGAGATATGGAAGGGTGTAGGGGCTCTAGGAGGTTACAGAGATAGGGAGGGGTGTGAGGGTTGGAGCACGTTACAGAGATAGGGAGGGGCGTAGGTGCTGGAGGAGTTTACAAAGATAGGGAGGGGCGTAGGGTCTGGAGGAGGTTACAGAGATAGGGAGGGGTGTAGGGGCTGGAGCAGGTTACAGAGATATGGAGGGGTGTAGGGGGCTGGAGGAAGTTACAGAGATAGGGAGGGTTGTAGGAGCTGGAGGAGGTTACAGAGATAGGGATGAGTTTAGCGGCTGGAGGAGGTTACAGAGATAGGGAGCGTTGTAGGGCGGGTGGAGGTTACAGAGATAGGGAGGGGTTTACGGGCTGTAAGATTTTACAGAGATATGGAGGGGTGTAGGGGCCGGAGGAGGTTACAGAGATAGGGAGGGGTGTAGGTGTTGGAGCAGGTTACAGAGATTGGGAGGGGCGTAGGGGCTGGAGGAGTTTACAGTGATAGGGAGGCGTGTAGCGGCTGGAGGAGGTTACAGAGACAGGGAGGTTGTAGGGTCTGGAGGAGGTTACAGAGTTAGGGAGGTGTATACGGGCCGGAGCAGGTTTCAGAGATAGGGAGGGGTGTAGGGTTAGGAGGAGGTTACAGAGATAGGGAAGTGTGTAGAGGCTGGAGAAGTTTACAGAGAAAGGGAGGAATGAGAGGCTGGAGGGTGTTACAGAGATAGTGAGGGAGTTATAGTGATAATGAGCGGTGTAGGTCTGGAGAGGTTACAGATAGTGAGGGGTGTACGGGCATGAGGAGGTTACAGAGATCGGGAGGGGTGTAGGGGCTGGAGGAAGTTACAGAGATAGGGAGGGGTATACGGGCTGGAGGAGGTTACTGAGATAGGGAGCGGTGAGAGGCTGGAGGAGATTACATGGATTGGGGGAGGAGTTTCAGAGATAGTGGGGTGATAGGCTGGAGGAGGTTACAGAGATAGGGCGGGATGTAGGGGCTGGAGGAGGTTACAGAGATAGGGAGGTGTGCAGGGTTTGGAGGAGGTTACAAGGATAAGGAGGAGTGTAGGGCGGGAGGATGTTACAGAGATAGGGAGGAGTGTAGGGCTGGAGGATGTTACAGAGATAGGGAGGGTTGTAGGGGCTGGAGGAGGTTACAGAGATAGGGAGCGATGAGAGGCTGGAGGAGGTTACAGAGATACAGAGATTTGTAGGGGTTGGAGGCGGTTACAAAGATAGGGAGGGGTGTACGTGTTGGAGGTGGATATAGAGATAGGTAGGGGTGAGAGGCTGGAGGAGGTTACAGAGATAGGGAGAGGAGTAGGAGCCGGAGGAGGTTACAGAGATAGGGAGGGGTGTCGGGACTGGAGGAGGTTACAGAGATAGGGAGGGGTGCGAGAATGGAGAAGGTTACAGAGTTAGGGAGAGTTTAGGAGCCGGAGGAGGTTACAGTGAAAGGGAGGGGTGTTGGGGCTGGAGGAGGTTACAGAGATAGGGAGGGGCGTAGGGCTGGAGGAGGTTACAGAGATAGGGAGGGAATTACAGAGATAGGGACGGGTGAGAGGCTGGAGAGCGTTACAGAGATAGGGAGGGGTGTAGGAGCTGGAGGATGTTACAAAGATAGGGAGTGGTGTAGGGCTGGGGGAGGTTACAGAGATAGGGAGGGGTGTAGGAGCTGGAGGATGTTACAGAGATAGGGAGGGGTGTAGGGATTGGAGGAGGTCACAGTGATAGGGAGGGGTGTAGTGGCTGCAGGAGGGTACAGAGATAGGGAGAGGTGTAGGGACTGGAGGAGTTTACAGAGATAGGGAAGGGTGTATGGGCTGGCGAAGGTTACAGAGATAGGGTGGGGCGTAGGGGCTGGAGGAGGTTATAGAGATACAGAGGTGTAAAGGGGTTGGAGGAGGTTACAGATATAGGGAAGTGTGTATGGTTTGGAGGAGGTTACATAGATAGTGATGTGTGTAGGTGTTGGAGGATGTTACAGAGATAGGGGGAGGTGTAGGGGCTGGAGGAGGATACAGAGATATGGAGGGTTTTGGGGGCTGGAGGAGTTTACTGAGATAGGGAGCGATGAGAGGCTGGAGGAGGTTACAGAGATACAGAGGGGTGTAGGGTTGGAGGAGATTACAGAGATAGGGAGGGGTCTAGGGACTGGAGGAGGTTACAGAGACAGGGAGAGGTGTAGGAGCCAGAGGAGGTTACAAAGATAGGGAGGGCTGTAGTGTTTGGAGGTGGTTATAGAGATAGGTAGGGGTGAGAGGCTGGAGGTGGTTATCGAGATAGGTAGGGGTGAGAGGCTGGAGGAGGTTACAGAGATAGGGAGAGGAGTAGGAGCCGGAGGAGGTTACAGAGATAGGGAGGGGTGTAGAGACTGGAGGAGGTTACAGAGATAGGGAGGGGTGCGAGGCTGGAGGAGGTTACAGAGTTAGGGACAGTTTAGGAGCCGGAGGAGGTTACAGCGAAAGGGTGGGTTGTAGGGGCTGGAGGGTTTACAGAGATAGGGAGGGAGTTACAGAGATAGGAAGTTACAGAGATAGGGAGCGAGTTACAGAGATGATTGCGTGATAGGCTGGAGGAGGTTACAGAGATAAGGTGGGATGTAGGGGCTGGAGGAGGTTACAGAGATAGGGAGGTGTGCAGGGTTTGGAGGAGGTTGCAAGGATAAGGAGGAGTGTAGGACTGGAGGATGTTACAGAGATAGGGGGAGGTGTAGGGGCTGGAGGAATTTACTGAGATAGGGAGGGTTGTAGGGGCCGGAGGACATTACTGAGATAGGGAGCGATGAGAGGCTGAAGGAGGTTACAGAGATGCAGAGGGGTGTAGGGGTTGGAGGAGGTTACAGAGTTAGGGAGAGTTTAGGAGCTGGAAGAGGTTGCAGCGAAAGGGAGGGGTGTAGGTGCTGGAGGGGGTTAAAGAGATAGGGAGGAAGTTACAGAGGTAGGAATTTACAGAGATAGGGAGGGAGTTACAGAGATAAGGAGGGGTGTAGGGCTGGATGAGGTTACAGAGATAGAGAGAGGTGTAGGGGCCTGAGAAGGTTACAGAGATTGGGAGGGGTGTAGGGGCTGGAGGAGGTTAGAGAGATAGTGAGGGGTGTAGGGGCTGGCGAAGCTTACAGATTTAGGGAGGGTTGTAGGGGTTGGACCAGGTTACAGAGATTGGGAGGGGCGTAGGGGCTGGAGGAGGTTACAGAGATAGGGAGGGGTGTAGGGCTGGAGGATGTTAAAGAGATAGGAGGGGGGGAAGGATTGGAGGAGGTTACAGAGATAGGGAGGGGTGTCGGGATTGGAGGAGTTTACAGAGATAGCGAGGGGTGTAGGGATGGAGGAGTTTACAGGGATAGGGAGGGGTGAGAGGCTGGAGGAGGTTACAGAGTTATGGAGAGGTGTAGGAGACGGAGGAGGTTACTGAGAGAGGGAGGGTTGTAGGTTCTGGATGGGGTTACAGAGATAGGAATTTACAGAGATAGGGAGGGAGTTACTGAGATAAGGAGGAGTGTAGGTCTGGAAGAGGATACAGAGATAGGGCGGGAGTTACAGAAATAGGGAGGGGTGAGAGGCTGGAGAGCGTTACAGAGATAGGGAGGGGTGTTGGAGCTGGAGGAGGTTACAGAGATGGGGAGGGGTGTATGGGCTGGAGGAGGTTACAAAGATAGGGGTGGGGGAAGGGCTGGAGGAGGTTACAGAGATATGGAGGTTGTAGGGTCTGGAAGAGGTTACAGAGTTAGGGAAGTGTGTAGGGGCTGAAGGAGGTTTAAAGAGATAGGGAGGAATGAGAGGCTGGAGGGTGTTACAGAGAAAGTGAGGGAGTTATAGTGATAATGAGCGGTGCAGGTCTGGAGGAGGTTACAGATAGTGAGTGGTGTACAGGCATGAGGAGGTTACAGAGTTAGGGAGGGGTGTAGGGCCTGGAGGAAGTTACCGAGATAGGGAGGGGTGTAGGGGTAGGAGGCGATTATAGAGATAGGGAGGTGTGTAGGGGTAGGAGGAGGTTACAGAGATAGGGAGGGGTGTAGGAGCCGGAGGAGATCACACAGACAGGGAGGGTTGTAGGGGCTGGAAGAGGTTACAGAGATAGCGAGGGGTGTAGGGGCTGGAGGAGGTTACAGAGATGGGGGGGAGTTACAGGGATGGGGGGGGTGATAGGCTGGAGGAGGTTACAGAGAGAGGGTGGGACGTAGGGGCTGGAGGATGTTACAGAGATAGGGAGGTGTGCAGGGTTTGGAGGAGATTACAAGGATAAGGAGGATTGTAGGGCAGGAGGATGTTACAGAGATAGGGGGAGGTGTAGGTGCTGGAGGAAGTTACAGAGATAGGGAGGGTTGTAGGGGCCGGAGGTCATTACTGAGATAGGGAGCGATGAGAGGCTGGAGGAGGTTACAGAGATGCAGAGGGGTGTAGGGGTTGGAGGAGGTTACAGAGTTAGGGAGGGGTCTAGGGACTGGAGGAGGTTACAGTGACAGGGAAAGGAGTAGGATCCAGAGGAGTTTACAAAGATAGGGAGTGGTGTAGGGGTTGGCGGTGGTTATAGAGATAGGTAGGGGTGAGAGACTGGAGGAGGTTATAGAGATAGCTGGGGGTGAGAGGCTGGAGGAGGTTACAGAGATAGGGAGAGGTGTAGGAGCCGGAGGAGGTTACAAAGATAGGGAGGGGTGTAGGGGCTGGAGGAGGTTACAGATAGAGGGAGGGGTGTAGTGATTGGAGCAGGTTACAGAGATAGGGAGGGGTGCGAGCCTGGAGGAGGTTACAGAGTTAGGGAGAGTTTAGGAGCCGGAGTAGGTTACTGCGAAAGGGAGGGGTGTAGGGGCTGGAGGGGGTTACAGAGATAGGGAGGAATTTACAGAGGTAGTAAGTTCCAGAGATAGGGAGGGAGTTACAGAGATAAGGAGGGGTGTATGGCTGGAGGAGGTTACAGAGATAGGGAGAGGTGTAGGGGCCTGAGAAGGTTACAGAGATAGGGAGGGGTGTCGGGGCTGGAGGAGGTTACAGAGATAGTGAGGGGTGTAGGGGCTGGCAAAGCTTACAGATTTAGGGAGGGTTGTAGGGGTTGGAGCAGGTTACAGAGATTGGGAGGGGCGTAGGGGCTGGAGGAGGTTACAGAGATAGGGAGGGAGTTACAGAGATAGGGACGGGTGAGAGGCTGGAGAGCGTTACAGAGATAGGGAGGGGTGTAGGAGCTGGAGGATGTTAAAGAGATAGGGAGGGGTGTAGGGATTGGAGGAGGTTACAGAGATAGGGAGGGGTGTAGGGACTGGAGGATGTTACAAAGATAGGGAGGGGTGTAGGGATTGGAGGAGTTTACAGAGATAGCGAGGTGTGTAGGGATGGAGGAGTTTACAGAGATAGGGAGGGGTGAGAGGCTGGAGGAGGTTACAGAGTTATGGAGAGGTGTAGGAGCCGGAGGAGTTTACTGAGATAGGGAGGGTTGTAGGTGCTGGATGGGGTTACAGAGATAGGAATTTACAGAGATAGGGAGGGAGTTACTGAGATAAGGAGGAATGTAGGTCTGGAAGAGGATACAGAGATAGGGCGGGAGTTACAGAAATAGGGAGGGGTGTTGGAGCTGGAGGAGGTTACAGAGATAGGGGGAGGTGTCGGGGCTGGAGGAATTTACAGAGATAGGGAGGGTTGTAGGGGCTGGAGGAGTTTACTGAGATAGGGAGCGATGAGAGGCTGGAGGAGGTTACAGAGATGCAGAGGGTTGTACGGGTTGGTGGATGTTACAGAGATAGTTAGGGGTCTAGAGACTGGAGGAGGTTACAGAGACAGGGAGAGGAGTAGGAGCCAGAGGAGGTTACAAAGATAGGGAGGGGTGTAGGGGTTGGCGGTGGTTATAGAGATCGGTAGGGGTGAGAGGCTGGAGGAGGTTATAGAGATAGGTAGCGGTGAGAGGTTGGAGGAGGTTACAGAGATAGGGAGAGGAGTAGGAGCCGGAGGAGGTTACAAAGAGAGGGAGGGGTGTAGGGGCTGGAGAAGGTTATAGAGATAGGTGGGGTGCGAGGCTGGAGGAGGTAACAGAGTTAGGAAGAGTTTAGGAGCCGGAGGATGTTACAGCGAAAGGGAGGGGTGTAGGGGCTGGAGGGGGTTACAGAGATAGGGAAGGAGTTACAGAGATAGGAAGTTACAGAGATAGGGAGGGAGTTACAGAGATAAGGAGGGAGGTAGGGCTGGAGAAGGTTACAGAGATAGGGAGGGGTGTAGGGGGTGGAGGAGGTTACAGAGATAGGGAAGGGTGTAGGGGCTGGAGGAGGTTACAGAGATAGGGAGGGGTGTAGGGGCTGGCGAAGCTTACAGATTTAGGGAGGGTTGTAGGGGTTGGAGCAGGTTACAGAGATTGGGAGGGGCGTAGGGGCTGGAGCAGGTTACAGAGATAGGGAGGGGTTTAGGGCTGGAGGAGGTTACAGAGATAGGGAGGGAGTTACAGAGATAGGGACGGGTGAGAGGCTGGAGAGCGTTACAGAGATAGGGAGGGGCGTAGGAGCTGGAGGATGTTAAAGAGATAGGGAGGGGTGCAGGGATTGGAGGAGGTTACAGAGATAGGGAGGGGTTTAGGGACTGGAGGATGTTACACAGATAGGGCGAGGTGTAGGGATTGGAGGAGTTTACAGAGATAGCGAGGTGTGTAGGGATGGAGGAGTTTACAGAGATAGGGAGGGGTGTAGGGGCTGGCGAAACACAGAGATAGGGAGGGGTGTAGGGGCTGGAGGAGGTTACAGAGATATGGAGGGGTGTAGGGGCTGGAGGAGGTTACAGAAATGGGGAGGGGTGTAGGGCTGGAGGAGGTTACAGAGATAGGGAGGGAGTTACAGAGATAGGGACGGGTGAGAGGCTGGAGAGCTTTACAGAGATAGGGAGGGGTGTAGGAGCTGGTGGATGTTACAGAGATAGGGAGGGGTGTAGGGAATGGAGGAGGTTACAGAGATAGTGACGGGTGTAGAGACTAGATTAGTTTGCAGAAATAGGGAGGGGTGAGAGGCTGGAGGAGGTTTCAGAGTTAGGGAGAGGTGTAGAAGCCGGAGGAGGTTACTGAGATAGGGAGGGTTTTACTGGCTGGATGGGATAACAGAGATAGGAAGTTACAGAGATAGGGAGGGAGTTACAGAGATAAGGAGGGGTGCAGGGCTGGAGGAGGTTACAGAGATAGTGAGGGGTTTAGTGGCTGCAGGAGTGTACAGAGATAGGAAGGCGTGTAGGGGCTGGAGCAGTTTACAGAGATAGGGAGGTGTGTAGGGGTTGGAGGTGGTTACAGAGATAGGGAGGGGTGTAGTAGCCGGAGGAGGTTACAGAGATAGGGAGTGGTGTAGGGGTTGGAGGAGTGTACAGAGATAGGGAAGGGTGTACGGGCTGGCGAAGGTTACAGAGATATGGAGGGGCGTAGGGGCTGGAGGAGGTTATAGAGATAGGGAACGGTGTATGGGCTGGAGGAGTTTAGAGATTTAGGGAGGAGTGTAGGGGCTGGAGGAGGTTACAGTGTTAGGGAGGTTGTAGGGGCTGGAGGAGGTTACAGTGTTAGGGAGGGGAATAGGGGCCGGAGGATGTTACAGAGATAGGGAGGTGTGTAGTGGCTGGAGGACGTTACAGAGATACAGAGGTGTAAAGGGGTTGGAGGAGGTTACAGATATAGGGAAGTGTGTATGATTTGGAGGAGGTTACATAGATAGGGAGGTGTGTAGGAGTTGGAGGAGGTTACAGAGATAGAGAGGGGTGTAGGAGCCGGAGGAGTTTACAGAGATAGGGAGAGGTGAAGGGGCTGGAGGAGGTTAGAGATAGGGAGGTGTGTACGGGCATGAGGAGGTTACAGAGATAGGGAGAGTTGTAGATGATGCCGGGTGTTATAGAGATATGGAAGGGTGTAGGGGCTCTAGGAGGTTACAGAGATAGGGAGGGGTGTGAGGGTTGGAGCACGTTACAGAGATAGGGAGGGGCGTAGGTGCTGGAGGAGTTTACAAAGATAGGGAGGGGCGTAGGGTCTGGAGGAGGTTACAGAGATAGGGAGGGGTGTAGGGGCTGGAGCAGGTTACAGAGATATGGAGGGGTGTAGGGGGCTGGAGGAAGTTACAGAGATAGGGAGGGTTGTAGGGGCTGGAGGAGGTTACAGAGAGAGGGATGAGTTTAGCGGCTGGAGGAGGTTACAGAGATAGGGAGCGTTGTAGGGCGGGTGGAGGTTACAGAGATAGGGAGGGGTTTACGGGCTGTAAGATTTTACAGAGATATGGAGGGGTGTAGGGGCCGGAGGAGGTTACAGAGATAGGGAGGGGTGTAGGTGTTGGAGCAGTTTACAGAGATTGGGAGGGGCGTAGGGGCTGGAGGAGTTTACAGTGATAGGGAGGCGTGTAGCGGCTGGAGGAGGTTACAGAGACAGGGAGGTTGTAGGGTCTGGAGGAGGTTACAGAGTTAGGGAGGTGTATACGGGCCGGAGCAGGTTTCAGAGATAGGGAGGGGTGTAGGGTTAGGAGGAGGTTACAGAGATAGGGAAGTGTGTAGAGGCTGGAGAAGTTTACAGAGAAAGGGAGGAATGAGAGGCTGGAGGGTGTTACAGAGATAGTGAGGGAGTTATAGTGATAATGAGCGGTGTAGGTCTGGAGAGGTTACAGATAGTGAGGGGTGTACGGGCATGAGGAGGTTACAGAGATCGGGAGGGGTGTAGGGGCTGGAGGAAGTTACAGAGATAGGGAGGGGTATACGGGCTGGAGGAGGTTACTGAGATAGGGAGCGGTGAGAGGCTGGAGGAGATTACATGGATTGGGGGAGGAGTTTCAGAGATAGTGGGGTGATAGGCTGGAGGAGGTTACAGAGATAGGGCGGGATGTAGGGGCTGGAGGAGGTTACAGAGATAGGGAGGTGTGCAGGGTTTGGAGGAGGTTACAAGGATAAGGAGGAGTGTAGGGCGGGAGGATGTTACAGAGATAGGGAGGAGTGTAGGGCTGGAGGATGTTACAGAGATAGGGAGGGTTGTAGGGGCTGGAGGAGGTTACAGAGATAGGGAGCGATGAGAGGCTGGAGGAGGTTACAGAGATACAGAGATTTGTAGGGGTTGGAGGCGGTTACAAAGATAGGGAGGGGTGTACGTGTTGGAGGTGGATATAGAGATAGGTAGGGGTGAGAGGCTGGAGGAGGTTACAGAGATAGGGAGAGGAGTAGGAGCCGGAGGAGGTTACAGAGATAGGGAGGGGTGTCGGGACTGGAGGAGGTTACAGAGATAGGGAGGGGTGCGAGAATGGAGAAGGTTACAGAGTTAGGGAGAGTTTAGGAGCCGGAGGAGGTTACAGTGAAAGGGAGGGGTGTTGGGGCTGGAGGAGGTTACAGAGATAGGGAGGGGCGTAGGGCTGGAGGAGGTTACAGAGATAGGGAGGGAATTACAGAGATAGGGACGGGTGAGAGGCTGGAGAGCGTTACAGAGATAGGGAGGGGTGTAGGAGCTGGAGGATGTTACAGAGATAGGGAGTGGTGTAGGGCTGGGGGAGGTTACAGAGATAGGGAGGGGTGTAGGAGCTGGAGGATGTTACAGAGATAGGGAGGGGTGTAGGGATTGGAGGAGGTCACAGTGATAGGGAGGGGTGTAGTGGCTGCAGGAGGGTACAGAGATAGGGAGAGGTGTAGGGACTGGAGGAGTTTACAGAGATAGGGAAGGGTGTACGGGCTGGCGAAGGTTACAGAGATAGGGTGGGGCGTAGGGGCTGGAGGAGGTTATAGAGATAGGGAGCGGTGTAGGGCCTGGAGGAGTTTAGAGATTTAGGGAGAGGTGTAGGGACTGGAGGAGGTTACAGAGTTAGGGAGGTGTATAGGGGCCGGAGGATGTTACAGAGATAGGGAGGGGTGTAGTGGCTGGAGGAGGTTACAGAGATACAGAGGTGTAAAGGGGTTGGAGGAGGTTACAGATATAGGGAAGTGTGTATGGTTTGGAGGAGGTTACATAGATAGTGATGTGTGTAGGTGTTGGAGGATGTTACAGAGATAGGGGGAGGTGTAGGGGCTGGAGGAGGATACAGAGATATGGAGGGTTTTGGGGGCTGGAGGAGTTTACTGAGATAGGGAGCGATGAGAGGCTGGAGGAGGTTACAGAGATACAGAGGGGTGTAGGGTTGGAGGAGATTACAGAGATAGGGAGGGGTCTAGGGACTGGAGGAGGTTACAGAGACAGGGAGAGGTGTAGGAGCCAGAGGAGGTTACAAAGATAGGGAGGGCTGTAGTGTTTGGAGGTGGTTATAGAGATAGGTAGGGGTGAGAGGCTGGAGGTGGTTATCGAGATAGGTAGGGGTGAGAGGCTGGAGGAGGTTACAGAGATAGGGAGAGGAGTGGGAGCCGGAGGAGGTTACAGAGATAGGGAGGGGTGTAGAGACTGGAGGAGGTTACAGAGATAGGGAGGGGTGCGAGGCTGGAGGAGGTTACAGAGTTAGGGACAGTTTAGGAGCCGGAGGAGGTTACAGCGAAAGGGTGGGTTGTAGGGGCTGGAGGGTTTACAGAGATAGGGAGGGAGTTACAGAGATAGGAAGTTACAGAGATAGGGAGCGAGTTACAGAGATGATTGCGTGATAGGCTGGAGGAGGTTACAGAGATAAGGTGGGATGTAGGGGCTGGAGGAGGTTACAGAGATAGGGAGGTGTGCAGGGTTTGGAGGAGGTTGCAAGGATAAGGAGGAGTGTAGGACTGGAGGATGTTACAGAGATAGGGGGAGGTGTAGGGGCTGGAGGAATTTACTGAGATAGGGAGGGTTGTAGGGGCCGGAGGACATTACTGAGATAGGGAGCGATGAGAGGCTGAAGGAGGTTACAGAGATGCAGAGGGGTGTAGGGGTTGGAGGAGGTTACAGAGTTAGGGAGAGTTTAGGAGCTGGAAGAGGTTGCAGCGAAAGGGAGGGGTGTAGGTGCTGGAGGGGGTTAAAGAGATAGGGAGGAAGTTACAGAGGTAGGAATTTACAGAGATAGGGAGGGAGTTACAGAGATAAGGAGGGGTGCAGGGCTGGATGAGGTTACAGAGATAGAGAGAGGTGTAGGGGCCTGAGAAGGTTACAGAGATTGGGAGGGGTGTAGGGGCTGGAGGAGGTTAGAGAGATAGTGAGGGGTGTAGGGGCTGGCGAAGCTTACAGATTTAGGGAGGGTTGTAGGGGTTGGACCAGGTTACAGAGATTGGGAGGGGCGTAGGGGCTGGAGGAGGTTACAGAGATAGGGAGGGGTGTAGGGCTGGAGGATGTTAAAGAGATAGGAGGGGGGGAAGGATTGGAGGAGGTTACAGAGATAGGGAGGGGTGTCGGGACTGGAGGATGTTACAAAGATAGGGAGAGGTGTAGGGATTGGAGGAGTTTACAGAGATAGCGAGGGGTGTAGGGATGGAGGAGTTTACAGGGATAGGGAGGGGTGAGTGGCTGGAGGAGGTTACAGAGTTATGGAGAGGTGTAGGAGACGGAGGAGGTTACTGAGAGAGGGAGGGTTGTAGGTTCTGGATGGGGTTACAGAGATAGGAATTTACAGAGATAGGGAGGGAGTTACTGAGATAAGGAGGAGTGTAGGTCTGGAAGAGGATACAGAGATAGGGCGGGAGTTACAGAAATAGGGAGGGGTGAGAGGCTGGAGAGCGTTACAGAGATAGGGAGGGGTGTTGGAGCTGGAGGAGGTTACAAAGATAGGGGTGGGGGAAGGGCTGGAGGAGGTTACAGAGATATGGAGGTTGTAGGGTCTGGAAGAGGTTACAGAGTTAGGGAAGTGTGTAGGGGCTGAAGGAGGTTTAAAGAGATAGGGAGGAATGAGAGGCTGGAGGGTGTAACAGAGAAAGTGAGGGAGTTATAGTGATAATGAGCGGTGCAGGTCTGGAGGAGGTTACAGATAGTGAGTGGTGTACGGGCATGAGGAGATTACAGAGTTAGGGAGGGGTGTAGGGCCTGGAGGAAGTTACCGAGATAGGGAGGGGTGTAGGGGTAGGAGGCGATTATAGAGATAGGGAGGTGTGTAGGGGTAGGAGGAGGTTACAGAGATAGGAAGGGGTGTAGGAGCCGGAGGAGATTACACAGACAGGGAGGGTTGTAGGGGCTGGAAGAGGTTACAGAGATAGCGAGGGGTGTAGGGGCTGGAGGAGGTTACAGAGATGGGGGGGAGTTACAGGGATGGGGGGGTGATAGGCTGGAGGAGGTTACAGAGAGAGGGTGGGATGTAGGGGCTGGAGGATGTTACAGAGATAGGGAGGTGTGCAGGGTTTGGAGGAGATTACAAGGATAAGGAGGATTGTAGGGCAGGAGGATGTTACAGAGATAGGGGGAGGTGTAGGTGCTGGAGGAAGTTACAGAGATAGGGAGGGTTGTAGGGGCCGGAGGTCATTACTGAGATAGGGAGCGATGAGAGGCTGGAGGAGGTTACAGAGATGCAGAGGGGTGTAGGGGTTGGAGGAGGTTACAGAGTTAGGGAGGGGTCTAGGGACTGGAGGAGGTTACAGTGACAGGGAAAGGAGTAGGATCCAGAGGAGTTTACAAAGATAGGGAGTGGTGTAGGGGTTGGCGGTGGTTATAGAGATAGGTAGGGGTGAGAGACTGGAGGAGGTTATAGAGATAGCTGGGGGTGAGAGGCTGGAGGAGGTTACAGAGATAGGGAGAGGTGTAGGAGCCGGAGGAGGTTACAAAGATAGGGAGGGGTGTAGGGGCTGGAGGAGGTTACAGATAGAGGGAGGGGTGTAGTGATTGGAGCAGGTTACAGAGATAGGGAGGGGTGCGAGCCTGGAGGAGGTTACAGAGTTAGGGAGAGTTTAGGAGCCGGAGTAGGTTACTGCGAAAGGGAGGGGTGTAGGGGCTGGAGGGGGTTACAGAGATAGGGAGGAATTTACAGAGGTAGTAAGTTCCAGAGATAGGGAGGGAGTTACAGAGATAAGGAGGGGTGTATGGCTGGAGGAGGTTACAGAGATAGGGAGAGGTGTAGGGGCCTGAGAAGGTTACAGAGATAGGGAGGGGTGTCGGGGCTGGAGGAGGTTACAGAGATAGTGAGGGGTGTAGGGGCTGGCAAAGCTTACAGATTTAGGGAGGGTTGTAGGGGTTGGAGCAGGTTACAGAGATTGGGAGGGGCGTAGGGGCTGGAGGAGGTTACAGAGATAGGGAGGGAGTTACAGAGATAGGGACGGGTGAGAGGCTGGAGAGCGTTACAGAGATAGGGAGGGGTGTAGGAGCTGGAGGATGTTAAAGAGATAGGGAGGGGTGTAGGGATTGGAGGAGGTTACAGAGATAGGGAGGGGTGTAGGGACTGGAGGATGTTACAAAGATAGGGAGGGGTGTAGGGATTGGAGGAGTTTACAGAGATAGCGAGGTGTGTAGGGATGGAGGAGTTTACAGAGATAGGGAGGGGTGAGAGGCTGGAGGAGGTTACAGAGTTATGGAGAGGTGTAGGAGCCGGAGGAGGTTACTGAGATAGGGAGGGTTGTAGGTGCTGGATGGGGTTACAGAGATAGGAATTTACAGAGATAGGGAGGGAGTTACTGAGATAAGGAGGAATGTAGGTCTGGAAGAGGATACAGAGATAGGGCGGGAGTTACAGAAATAGGGAGGGGTGTTGGAGCTGGAGGAGGTTACAGAGATAGGGAGGAGTGTATGGGCTGGAGGAGATTACAAAGATAGGGGTGGGGGAAGGGCAGGAGGAGGTTACAGAGATAGGGGGAGGTGTCGGGGCTGGAGGAATTTACAGAGATAGGGAGGGTTGTAGGGGCTGGAGGAGGTTACAGAGATGCAGAGGGTTGTACGGGTTGGTGGATGTTACAGAGATAGTTAGGGGTCTAGAGACTGGAGGAGGTTACAGAGACAGGGAGAGGAGTAGGAGCCAGAGGAGGTTACAAAGATAGGGAGGGGTGTAGGGGTTGGCGGTGGTTATAGAGATCGGTAGGGGTGAGAGGCTGGAGGAGGTTATAGAGATAGGTAGCGGTGAGAGGTTGGAGGAGGTTACAGAGATAGGGAGAGGAGTAGGAGCCGGAGGAGGTTACAAAGAGAGGCAGGGGTGTAGGGGCTGGAGAAGGTTATAGAGATAGGTGGGGTGCGAGGCTGGAGGAGGTAACAGAGTTAGGAAGAGTTTAGGAGCCGGAGGATGTTACAGCGAAAGGGAGGGGTGTAGGGGCTGGAGGGGGTTACAGAGATAGGGAAGGAGTTACAGAGATAGGAAGTTACAGAGATAGGGAGGGAGTTACAGAGATAAGGAGGGAGGTAGGGCTGGAGAAGGTTACAGAGATAGGGAGGGGTGTAGGGGGTGGAGGAGGTTACAGAGATAGGGAAGGGTGTAGGGGCTGGAGGAGGTTACAGAGATAGGGAGGGGTGTAGGGGCTGGCGAAGCTTACAGATTTAGGGAGGGTTGTAGGGGTTGGAGCAGGTTACAGAGATTGGGAGGGGCGTAGGGGCTGGAGCAGGTTACAGAGATAGGGAGGGGTTTAGGGCTGGAGGAGGTTACAGAGATAGGGAGGGAGTTACAGAGATAGGGACGGGTGAGAGGCTGGAGAGCGTTACAGAGATAGGGAGGGGCGTAGGAGCTGGAGGATGTTAAAGAGATAGGGAGGGGTGCAGGGATTGGAGGAGGTTACAGAGATAGGGAGGGGTTTAGGGACTGGAGGATGTTACACAGATAGGGCGAGGTGTAGGGATTGGAGGAGTTTACAGAGATAGCGAGGTGTGTAGGGATGGAGGAGTTTACAGAGATAGGGAGGGGTGTAGGGGCTGGCGAAACACAGAGATAGGGAGGGGTGTAGGGGCTGGAGGAGGTTACAGAGATATGGAGGGGTGTAGGGGCTGGAGGAGGTTACAGAAATGGGGAGGGGTGTAGGGCTGGAGGAGGTTACAGAGATAGGGAGGGAGTTACAGAGATAGGGACGGGTGAGAGGCTGGAGAGCTTTACAGAGATAGGGAGGGGTGTAGGAGCTGGTGGATGTTACAGAGATAGGGAGGGGTGTAGGGAATGGAGGAGGTTACAGAGATAGTGACGGGTGTAGAGACTAGATTAGTTTGCAGAAATAGGGAGGGGTGAGAGGCTGGAGGAGGTTTCAGAGTTAGGGAGAGGTGTAGAAGCCGGAGGAGGTTACTGAGATAGGGAGGGTTTTACTGGCTGGATGGGATAACAGAGATAGGAAGTTACAGAGATAGGGAGGGAGTTACAGAGATAAGGAGGGGTGCAGGGCTGGAGGAGGTTACAGAGATAGTGAGGGGTTTAGTGGCTGCAGGAGTGTACAGAGATAGGAAGGCGTGTAGGGGCTGGAGCAGTTTACAGAGATAGGGAGGTGTGTAGGGGTTGGAGGTGGTTACAGAGATAGGGAGGGGTGTAGTAGCCGGAGGAGGTTACAGAGATAGGGAGTGGTGTAGGGGTTGGAGGAGTGTACAGAGATAGGGAAGGGTGTACGGGCTGGCGAAGGTTACAGAGATATGGAGGGGCGTAGGGGCTGGAGGAGGTTATAGAGATAGGGAACGGTGTATGGGCTGGAGGAGTTTAGAGATTTAGGGAGGAGTGTAGGGGCTGGAGGAGGTTACAGTGTTAGGGAGGTTGTAGGGGCTGGAGGAGGTTACAGTGTTAGGGAGGGGAATAGGGGCCGGAGGATGTTACAGAGATAGGGAGGTGTGTAGTGGCTGGAGGACGTTACAGAGATACAGAGGTGTAAAGGGGTTGGAGGAGGTTACAGATATAGGGAAGTGTGTATGATTTGGAGGAGGTTACATAGATAGGGAGGTGTGTAGGAGTTGGAGGAGGTTACAGAGATAGAGAGGGGTGTAGGAGCCGGAGGAGTTTACAGAGATAGGGAGAGGTGAAGGGGCTGGAGGAGGTTAGAGATAGGGAGGTGTGTACGGGCATGAGGAGGTTACAGAGATAGGGAGAGTTGTAGATGATGCCGGGTGTTATAGAGATATGGAAGGGTGTAGGGGCTCTAGGAGGTTACAGAGATAGGGAGGGGTGTGAGGGTTGGAGCACGTTACAGAGATAGGGAGGGGCGTAGGTGCTGGAGGAGTTTACAAAGATAGGGAGGGGCGTAGGGTCTGGAGGAGGTTACAGAGATAGGGAGGGGTGTAGGGGCTGGAGCAGGTTACAGAGATATGGAGGGGTGTAGGGGGCTGGAGGAAGTTACAGAGATAGGCAGGGTTGTAGGGGCTGGAGGAGGTTACAGAGATAGGGATGAGTTTTAGGGCGGGTGGAGGTTACAGAGATAGGGAGGGGTTTACGGGCTGTAAGATTTTACAGAGATATGGAGGGGTGTAGGGGCCGGAGGAGGTTACAGAGATAGGGAGGGGTGTAGGTGTTGGAGCAGGTTACAGAGATTGGGAGGGGCGTAGGGGCTGGAGGAGTTTACAGTGATAGGGAGGCGTGTAGCGGCTGGAGGAGGTTACAGAGACAGGGAGGTTGTAGGGTCTGGAGGAGGTTACAGAGTTAGGGAGGTGTATACGGGCCGGAGCAGGTTTCAGAGATAGGGAGGGGTGTAGGGTTAGGAGGAGGTTACAGAGATAGGGAAGTGTGTAGAGGCTGGAGAAGTTTACAGAGAAAGGGAGGAATGAGAGGCTGGAGGGTGTTACAGAGATAGTGAGGGAGTTATAGTGATAATGAGCGGCGTAGGTCTGGAGAGGTTACAGATAGTGAGGGGTGTACGGGCATGAGGAGGTTACAGAGATCGGGAGGGGTGTAGGGGCTGGAGGAAGTTACAGAGATAGGGAGGGGTATACGGGCTGGAGGAGGTTACTGAGATAGGGAGCGGTGAGAGGCTGGAGGAGATTACATGGATTGGGGGAGGAGTTTCAGAGATAGTGGGGTGATAGGCTGGAGGAGGTTACAGAGATAGGGCGGGATGTAGGGGCTGGAGGAGGTTACAGAGATAGGGAGGTGTGCAGGGTTTGGAGGAGGTTACAAGGATAAGGAGGAGTGTAGGGCGGGAGGATGTTACAGAGATAGGGAGGAGTGTAGGGCTGGAGGATGTTACAGAGATAGGGAGGGTTGTAGGGGCTGGAGGAGGTTACAGAGATAGGGAGCGATGAGAGGCTGGAGGAGGTTACAGAGATACAGAGATTTGTAGGGGTTGGAGGCGGTTACAAAGATAGGGAGGGGTGTACGTGTTGGAGGTGGATATAGAGATAGGTAGGGGTGAGAGGCTGGAGGAGGTTACAGAGATAGGGAGAGGAGTAGGAGCCGGAGGAGGTTACAGAGATAGGGAGGGGTGTCGGGACTGGAGGAGGTTACAGAGATAGGGAGGGGTGCGAGAATGGAGAAGGTTACAGAGTTAGGGAGAGTTTAGGAGCCGGAGGAGGTTACAGTGAAAGGGAGGGGTGTTGGGGCTGGAGGTGGTTACAGAGATAGGGAGGGGCGTAGGGCTGGAGGAGGTTACAGAGATAGGGAGGGAATTACAGAGATAGGGACGGGTGAGAGGCTGGAGAGCGTTACAGAGATAGGGAGGGGTGTAGGAGCTGGAGGATGTTACAGAGATAGGGAGTGGTGTAGGGCTGGGGGAGGTTACAGAGATAGGGAGGGGTGTAGGAGCTGGAGGATGTTACAAAGATAGGGAGGGGTGTAGGGATTGGAGGAGGTTACAGAGATAGGGAGGGGTGTAGGGACTGGAGGAGGTTACAGAGAGAGGGAAGGGTGCGAGGCTCGAGGAGGTTACAGAGTTAGGGAGAATTTAGGAGCCGGAGGAGGTTACAGCGAAAGGGAGGGGCGTAGGTGCTGGAGGGGGTTACAGAGATAGGGAAGGAGTTACAGAGATAAGGAGGGGTGTAGGGCTGGAGGAAGTTACAGAGATAGGGAGGGGTGTAGGGGCTGGAGGAGGTTACAGAGATAGGGAGGGGTGTAGGGGCTGGAGGAGGTTACAGAGATAGGGAGGGGTGTAGGGGCTGGCGAAGCTTACAGAGATAGGGATGGGTGTAGGGGCTGGAGGAGGTTACAGAGATATCGAGGGGTGTAGGGGCTGGAGGAGTTTACAGAGATAGAGAGGGGTGTAGGGCTGGAGGAGGTTACAGAGATAGGGAGGGGTGTAGGGGCTGGCGAAGCTTACAGAGATAGGGAGGGGTGTAGGAGCTGGAGGAGGTTACAGAGATAGGGAGGGGTGTAGGGACTGGAGGAGTTTGTAGAGATAGGGAGGCGTGAGAGGCTGGAGGAGGTTACAGTTAGAGAGAGGTGTAGGAGCCGGAGGAGGTTACTGAGATAGGGAGGGTTGTAGGGGCCGGATGGGATAACAGAGATTGGAAGTTGCAGAGATAGGGAGGGAGTTACAGAGATTAGGAGGGGTGCAGGGCTGGAGGAGGTCACAGTGATAGGGAGGGGTGTAGTGGCTGCAGGAGGGTACAGAGGTAGGGAGAGGTGTCGGGACTGGAGGAGTTTACAGAGATAGGGAAGGGTGTACGGGCTGGCGAAGGTTACAGAGATAAGGTGGGGCGTAGGGGCTGGAGGAGGTTATAGAGATAGGGAGCGGTGTAGGGCCTGGAGGAGTTTAGAGATTTAGGGAGCGGTGTAGGGGCTGGAGGAGGTTACAGAGTTAGGGAGGTTGTAGGGGCTGGAAGAGGTTACAGAGTAAGGGAGGTGTATAGGGGCTGGAGGATGTTACAGAGATAGGGAGGGGTGTAGTGGCTGGAGGTGGTTACAGAGATACAGAGGTGTAAAGGGGTTGGAGGAGGTTACAGATATAGGGAAGTGTGTATGGTTTGGAGGAGGTTACATAGATAGGGATGTGTGTAGGTGTTGGAGGATGTTACAGAGTTCGGGAGGGGTGTAGGAACCGGAGGAGTTTACAGAGTTAGGAAGAGGTGAAGGGGCTGGAGGAGGTTACAGATAGGGAGGGGTGTATGAGCATGAGGAGGTTACAGAGATAGGGAGGGTTGTAGATGCTGCCGGGGGGTTACAGAGATATGGAGGAGTGTAGGGGCTCTAGGAGGTTACAGAGATAGGGAGGAGTGTAAGGGTTGGAGCAGGTTACAGAGATTGGGAGGGGCGTAGGGACTGGAGGAGGTTACAGTGATACGGAGGTGTGTAGGGGCTGGAGCAGGTAACAGAGATATGGAGGGGTGTAGGAGCTGGAGGAAGTTACAGAGATAGGGAGCTTTGTAGGGGCTGGAGGAGGTTACAGAGATAGGGATGGGTGTAGGGGCTGGAGGAGGTTACAGAGTTAGGGAGGTGTATACGGGCCGGAGCAGGTTTCAGAGATAGGGAGGGGTGTAGGGTAAGGAGGAGGTTACAGAGATAGGGAGGGGTGTAGGGGCTGGAGAGCGTTACAGAGATAGGGAGGGGTGTTGGAGCTGGAGGAGGTTACAGAGATAGGGAGGGGTGTAGTGGCTGGAGGAGGTTACAAAGATAGGGGTGGGGGGAGAGGCTGGTGGAGGTTACAGAGATAGGGAGGAATGAGAGGCTGGAGGGTGTTACAGAGATAGTCAGGGAGTTAAAGTGATAATGAGCGGTGTAGGTCTGGAGGAGGTTACAGATAATGAGGGGTGTACGGGCATGAGGAGGTTACAGAGATAGGGAGGGGTGTAGGGGCTGGAGGAGGTTACAGAGATAAGGAGGGGTGTAGGGGCTGGAGGATTTTACAGAAATAGGGAGGGGTGTATGGGCCGAAGGAGATTACACAGCCAGGGAGGGGTGTAAGGTCTGGAAGAGGTTACTGAGATAGGGAGGGGTGTACGGGCTGGAGGAAGTTACAGAGATAGCGCGGGATGCAGGTGCTGGATGAGGTAACAGAGATAGGGATGTGTGCAGGGTTTGGAGGAGGTTACAAGGATAAGGAGGAGTGTAGGGCTGGAGGATGTTACAGAGATCGGGAGGAGTGTAGGGACTGGAGGATTTTGCAGAGATAGGGAGGGGTGAGAGGCTGGAGGAGGTTACAGAGTTAGGGAGACGTGTAGGAGCCGGAGGAGGTTACTGAGATAGGGAGGGTTGTAGGGGCTGGATTGGGTTACAGAGATAGGAAGTTACAGAGATAGGGAGGGAGTTACAGAGATAGGGAGGGGTGTAGGGGCTGGAGGAGTTTATAGAGATAGGGAAGGGTGTACGGGCTGGCGAAGGTTACAGAGGTAGGGAGGGGCGTAGGGGCTGGAGGAGGTTACAGAGATAGGGAGCGGTGTAGGGGCTGGAGGAGGTTAGAGATTTAGGGAGGGGTGTAGGGGCTGGAGGAGGTTACAGATTTAGGGAGGTTGTAGGGGCTGGAGGAGGTTACAGAGTTAGGGAGGGGTACAGGGGCCGGAGGACGTTACAGAGATAGGGAGGGGTGCAGTGGCTGGAGGAGGTTACAGAGATAGGGAAGTGTGTATGGTTTGGAGGAGGTTACATAGATTGGGAGGTGTGTAGGTGTTTGTGGAGGTTACAGAGATAGGGAGGGGTTTAGGAGCCGGAGGAGTTTACAGAGATAGGGAGAGGTGAAGGGGCTGGAGGAGGTTAGAGATAGGGAGGGGTGTAAGGGCTCTAGGAGGTTACAGAGATAGGGAGGGTTATAACGGTTGGAGAACATTACAGAGATAGGGAGGGGCGTAGGGGCTGGAGGTGGTTACAGAGATAGGGAGGTGTGTAGGTGTTGGAGGAGGTTACAGAGATATGGAGGTGTGTAGGGGTTGGAGGTGTTTACAGAGATAGGGAGGGTTGTAGTAGCCGGAGGAGGTTACAGAGATAGGGAGAGGTGTTGGGGCTGGAGGAGGTTACAGAGATAGGGTGGGGTGTAGGGGCTGGAGAGGGTTACAGAGATAGGGTGGGAGCTAGAGAGATAAGGAGGGGTTTATGTCTGGAGGAGGATACAGAGATAGGGAGGGGTGTAGGTCTGGAGGAGGTTACAGAGATAGGGCGGGAGTTACAGAGATAGGGAGCAGTGAGAGGCTGGAGAGCGTTACAGAGATAGGGAGGGGTGTTGGAGCTGGAGGAGGTTACAGAGATAGGGAGGGGTGTAGGGGCTGGAGGAGGTTACAAAGATAGGGGTAGAGGGAGGGGCTGGTGGAGGTTACAGAGATAGGGAGGAATGAGAGGCTGGAGGGTGTTGCAGAGATAGTGAGGGAGTTATAGTGATAATGAGCGGCGTAGGTCTGGAGGAGGTTACAGATAGTGAGGGGTGTACGGGCATGAGGAGGTTACAGAGATAGGGTGGGGCGTAGGGACTGGAGGAGGTTATAGAGATAGGGAGCGGTGTAGGGCCTGGAGGAGTTTAGAGATTTAGGGAGCGGTGTAGGGACTGGAGGAGGTTACAGAGTTAGGGAGGTGTATAGGGGCCGGAGGATGTTACAGAGATAGGGAGGGGTGTAGTGGCTGGAGGAGGTTACAGAGATACAGAGGTGTAAAGGGGTTGGAGGAGGTTACAGATATAGGGAAGTGTGTATGGTTTGGAGGAGGTTACATAGATAGGGATGTGTGTAGGTGTTGGAGGATGTTACAGAGTTCGGGAGGGGTGTAGGAACCGGAGGAGTTTACAGAGTTAGGAAGAGGTGAAGGGGCTGGAGGAGGTTACAGATAGGGAGGGGTGTATGAGCATGAGGAGGTTACAGAGATAGGGAGGGGTGTAAGGGTTGGAGCAGGTTACAGACATTGGGAGGGGCATCGGGGCTGGAGGAGTTTAGAGAGATAGGGAGGGGTTTAGGGGCTGGAGGAGTTTACAGAGATAGGGAGGGGCGTAGGGTCTGGAGGAGGTTACAGAGATACGGAGGTGTGTAGGGGCTGGAGCAGGTTACAGAGATATGGAGGGGGTGTCGGGGCTTGAGGAAGTTACAGAGATAGGGAGGTTTGTAGGGGCTGGAGGAGCTTACAGAGATAGGGATGGGTGTAGGGGCTGGAGGAGGTTACAGAGATAGGGAGGGTTGTAGGGGCTGGTGGAGCTTACAGAGATAGGGAGGGGTTTACGGGCTGTAGGATTTTACAGAGATAGGGAGGGGTGTAGGGGCTGGAGGAGGTTACAGAGACAGGGAGAGGAGTAGGTGCCAAAGGAGGTTACAGAGATAGGGAGCGGTGAGAGGCTGGAGGAGGTTACAGAGGTAGGGGGGAGTTACAGAGATGGTGGGGTGATAGGCTGGTGGAGGTTACAGAGATATTTCGGGATGTAGGGGCTGGAGGAGGTTACAGAGATAGGGTGGGGTGTAGGGGTTGGAGCAAGTTACACAGATCGGGAGGGGCTTAGGGGCTGGAGGAGGTTACATTGATAGGGAGGGAGTTATAGAGATAAGGACGGGTGAGAAGCTGGAGAGCGTTACAGAGATAGGGAGAGAGTTATAGAGATAGGGACGGGTGAGAGGCTGGAGAGCGTTACAGAGATAGGGAGGTGTGTAGGATCTGGAGGATGTTACAGAGATAGGGAGAGTTGTAGGGATTGGAGTAGGTTACAGAGATAGGGAGGGGTGTAGGGGCTGGAGGAGGTTACAAAGATAGGGGTAGAGGGAGGGGCTGGTGGAGGTTACAGAGATAGGGAGGAATGAGAGGCTGGAGGGTGTTGCAGAGATAGTGAGGGAGTTATAGTGATAATGAGCGGCGTAGGTCTGGAGGAGGTTACAGATAGTGAGGGGTGTACGGGCATGAGGAGGTTACAGAGATCGGGAGGGGTGTAGGAGCTGGAGGATGTTACAGAGATAGGGAGGGGTGTTGGGATTGGAGGAGGTTACAGAGATAGGGAGGGGTGTAGGGACTGGAGGAGTTTGTAGAGATAGGGAGGGGTGAGAGGCTGGAGGAGGTTACAGCGTTAGGGAGAGGTGTAGGAGCCGGAGGAGGTTACTGAGATAGGGTGGTTTGTAGGGGCCGGATGGGATAACAGAGATTGGAAGTTACAGAGATAGGGAGGGAGTTACAGAGATTAGGAGGGGTGCAGGGCTGGAGGAGGTCACGGTGATAGGGAGGGGTGTAGTGGCTGCAGGAGGGTACAGAGATAGGGAGAGGTGTAGGGACTGGAGGAGTTTACAGAGATAGGGAAGGGTGTACGGGCTGGCGAAGGTTACAGAGATAGGGTGGGGCGTAGGGGCTGGAGGAGTTTATAGAGATAGGGAGCGGTGTAGGGCCTGGAGGAGTTTAGAGATTTAGGGAGCGGTGTAGGGACTGGAGGAGGTTACAGAGTTAGGGAGGTGTATAGGGGCCGGAGGATGTTACAGAGATAGGGAGGGGTGTAGTGGCTGGAGGAGGTTACAGAGATACAGAGGTGTAAAGGGGTTGGAGGAGGTTACAGATATAGGGAAGTGTGTATGGTTTGGAGGAGGTTACATAGATAGTGATGTGTGTAGGTGTTGGAGGATGTTACAGAGTTCGGGAGGGGTGTAGGAACCGGAGGAGTTTACAGAGTTAGGAAGAGGTGAAGGGGCTGGAGGAGGTTACAGATAGGGAGGGGTGTATGAGCATGAGGAGGTTACAGAGATAGGGAGGGGTGTAAGGGTTGGAGCAGGTTACAGAGATTGGGAGGGGCATCGGGGCTGGAGGAGTTTAGAGAGATAGGGAGGGGTTTAGGGGCTGGAGGAGTTTACAGAGATAGGGAGGGGCGTAGGGTCTGGAGGAGGTTACAGAGATACGGAGGTGTGTAGGGGCTGGAGCAGGTTACAGAGATATGGAGGGGGTGTCGGGGCTTGAGGAAGTTACAGAGATAGGGAGGTTTGTAGGGGCTGGAGGAGCTTACAGAGATAGGGATGGGTGTAGGGGCTGGAGGAGGTTACAGAGATAGGGAGGGTTGTAGGGGCTGGTGGAGCTTACAGAGATAGGGAGGGGTTTACGGGCTGTAGGATTTTACAGAGATAGGGAGGGGTGTAGGGGCTGGAGGAGGTTACAGAGACAGGGAGAGGAGTAGGTGCCAAAGGAGGTTACAGAGATAGGGAGCGGTGAGAGGCTGGAGGAGGTTACAGAGGTAGGGGGGAGTTACAGAGATGGTGGGGTGATAGGCTGGTGGAGGTTACAGAGATATTTCGGGATGTAGGGGCTGGAGGAGGTTACAGAGATAGGGTGGGGTGTAGGGGTTGGAGCAAGTTACACAGATCGGGAGGGGCTTAGGGGCTGGAG
This sequence comes from Isurus oxyrinchus, assembly GCA_026770705.1. Classification (NCBI taxonomy): domain Eukaryota; kingdom Metazoa; phylum Chordata; class Chondrichthyes; order Lamniformes; family Lamnidae; genus Isurus; species Isurus oxyrinchus. The sequence continues at coordinate 54,991 of JANJGN010001322.1, forward strand.
GAGGTTACATTGATAGGGAGGGAGTTATAGAGATAAGGACGGGTGAGAAGCTGGAGAGCGTTACAGAGATAGGGAGAGAGTTATAGAGATAGGGACGGGTGAGAGGCTGGAGAGCGTTACAGAGATAGGGAGGTGTGTAGGATCTGGAGGATGTTACAGAGATAGGGAGAGTTGTAGGGATTGGAGTAGGTTACAGAGATAGGGAGGGGTGTAGGGGCTGGAGGAGGTTACAAAGATAGGGGTAGAGGGAGGGGCTGGTGGAGGTTACAGAGATAGGGAGGAATGAGAGGCTGGAGGGTGTTGCAGAGATAGTGAGGGAGTTATAGTGATAATGAGCGGCGTAGGTCTGGAGGAGGTTACAGATAGTGAGGGGTGTACGGGCATGAGGAGGTTACAGAGATCGGGAGGGGTGTAGGAGCTGGAGGATGTTACAGAGATAGGGAGGGGTGTTGGGATTGGAGGAGGTTACAGAGATAGGGAGGGGTGTAGGGACTGGAGGAGTTTGTAGAGATAGGGAGGGGTGAGAGGCTGGAGGAGGTTACAGCGTTAGGGAGAGGTGTAGGAGCCGGAGGAGGTTACTGAGATAGGGTGGTTTGTAGGGGCCGGATGGGATAACAGAGATTGGAAGTTACAGAGATAGGGAGGGAGTTACAGAGATTAGGAGGGGTGCAGGGCTGGAGGAGGTCACGGTGATAGGGAGGGGTGTAGTGGCTGCAGGAGGGTACAGAGATAGGGAGAGGTGTAGGGACTGGAGGAGTTTACAGAGATAGGGAAGGGTGTACGGGCTGGCGAAGGTTACAGAGATAGGGTGGGGCGTAGGGGCTGGAGGAGTTTATAGAGATAGGGAGCGGTGTAGGGCCTGGAGGAGTTTAGAGATTTAGGGAGCGGTGTAGGGACTGGAGGAGGTTACAGAGTTAGGGAGGTGTATAGGGGCCGGAGGATGTTACAGAGATAGGGAGGGGTGTAGTGGCTGGAGGAGGTTACAGAGATACAGAGGTGTAAAGGGGTTGGAGGAGGTTACAGATATAGGGAAGTGTGTATGGTTTGGAGGAGGTTACATAGATAGTGATGTGTGTAGGTGTTGGAGGATGTTACAGAGTTCGGGAGGGGTGTAGGAACCGGAGGAGTTTACAGAGTTAGGAAGAGGTGAAGGGGCTGGAGGAGGTTACAGATAGGGAGGGGTGTATGAGCATGAGGAGGTTACAGAGATAGGGAGGGGTGTAAGGGTTGGAGCAGGTTACAGAGATTGGGAGGGGCATCGGGGCTGGAGGAGTTTAGAGAGATAGGGAGGGGTTTAGGGGCTGGAGGAGTTTACAGAGATAGGGAGGGGCGTAGGGTCTGGAGGAGGTTACAGAGATACGGAGGTGTGTAGGGGCTGGAGCAGGTTACAGAGATATGGAGGGGGTGTCGGGGCTTGAGGAAGTTACAGAGATAGGGAGGTTTGTAGGGGCTGGAGGAGCTTACAGAGATAGGGATGGGCGTAGGGGCTGGAGGAGGTTACAGAGATAGGGAGGGTTGTAGGGGCTGGTGGAGCTTACAGAGATAGGGAGGGGTTTACGGGCTGTAGGATTTTACAGAGATAGGGAGGGGTGTAGGGGCTGGAGGAGGTTACAGAGACAGGGAGAGGAGTAGGTGCCAAAGGAGGTTACAGAGATAGGGAGCGGTGAGAGGCTGGAGGAGGTTACAGAGGTAGGGGGGAGTTACAGAGATGGTGGGGTGATAGGCTGGTGGAGGTTACAGAGATATTTCGGGATGTAGGGGCTGGAGGAGGTTACAGAGATAGGGTGGGGTGTAGGGGTTGGAGCAAGTTACACAGATCGGGAGGGGCTTAGGGGCTGGAGGAGGTTACATTGATAGGGAGGGAGTTATAGAGATAAGGACGGGTGAGAAGCTGGAGAGCGTTACAGAGATAGGGAGGGAGTTATAGAGATAGGGACGGGTGAGAGGCTGGAGAGCGTTACAGAGATAGGGAGGTGTGTAGGATCTGGAGGATGTTACAGAGATAGGGAGAGTTGTAGGGATTGGAGTAGGTTACAGAGATAGGGAGGGGTGTAGGGGCTGGAGGAGGTTACAAAGATAGGGGTAGAGGGAGGGGCTGGTGGAGGTTACAGAGATAGGGAGGAATGAGAGGCTGGAGGGTGTTGCAGAGATAGTGAGGGAGTTATAGTGATAATGAGCGGCGTAGGTCTGGAGGAGGTTACAGATAGTGAGGGGTGTACGGGCATGAGGAGGTTACAGAGATCGGGAGGGGTGTAGGAGCTGGAGGATGTTACAGAGATAGGGAGGGGTGTTGGGATTGGAGGAGGTTACAGAGATAGGGAGGGGTGTAGGGACTGGAGGAGTTTGTAGAGATAGGGAGGGGTGAGAGGCTGGAGGAGGTTACAGCGTTAGGGAGAGGTGTAGGAGCCGGAGGAGGTTACTGAGATAGGGTGGTTTGTAGGGGCCGGATGGGATAACAGAGATTGGAAGTTACAGAGATAGGGAGGGAGTTACAGAGATTAGGAGGGGTGCAGGGCTGGAGGAGGTCACGGTGATAGGGAGGGGTGTAGTGGCTGCAGGAGGGTACAGAGATAGGGAGAGGTGTAGGGACTGGAGGAGTTTACAGAGATAGGGAAGGGTGTACGGGCTGGCGAAGGTTACAGAGATAGGGTGGGGCGTAGGGGCTGGAGGAGTTTAGAGATTTAGGGAGCGGTGTAGGGACTGGAGGAGGTTACAGAGTTAGGGAGGTGTATAGGGGCCGGAGGATGTTACAGAGATAGGGAGGGGTGTAAGGGTTGGAGCAGGTTACAGACATTGGGAGGGGCATCGGGGCTGGAGGAGTTTAGAGAGATAGGGAGGGGTTTAGGGGCTGGAGGAGTTTACAGAGATAGGGAGGGGCGTAGGGTCTGGAGGAGGTTACAGAGATACGGAGGTGTGTAGGGGCTGGAGCAGGTTACAGAGATATGGAGGGGGTGTCGGGGCTTGAGGAAGTTACAGAGATAGGGAGGTTTGTAGGGGCTGGAGGAGCTTACAGAGATAGGGATGGGTGTAGGGGCTGGAGGAGGTTACAGAGATAGGGAGGGTTGTAGGGGCTGGTGGAGCTTACAGAGATAGGGAGGGGTTTACGGGCTGTAGGATTTTACAGAGATAGGGAGGGGTGTAGGGGCTGGAGGAGGTTACAGAGACAGGGAGAGGAGTAGGTGCCAAAGGAGGTTACAGAGATAGGGAGCGGTGAGAGGCTGGAGGAGGTTACAGAGGTAGGGGGGAGTTACAGAGATGGTGGGGTGATAGGCTGGTGGAGGTTACAGAGATATTTCGGGATGTAGGGGCTGGAGGAGGTTACAGAGATAGGGTGGGGTGTAGGGGTTGGAGCAAGTTACACAGATCGGGAGGGGCTTAGGGGCTGGAGGAGGTTACATTGATAGGGAGGGAGTTATAGAGATAAGGACGGGTGAGAAGCTGGAGAGCGTTACAGAGATAGGGAGGGAGTTATAGAGATAGGGACGGGTGAGAGGCTGGAGAGCGTTACAGAGATAGGGAGGTGTGTAGGATCTGGAGGATGTTACAGAGATAGGGAGAGTTGTAGGGATTGGAGTAGGTTACAGAGATAGGGAGGGGTGTAGGGGCTGGAGGAGGTTACAAAGATAGGGGTAGAGGGAGGGGCTGGTGGAGGTTACAGAGATAGGGAGGAATGAGAGGCTGGAGGGTGTTGCAGAGATAGTGAGGGAGTTATAGTGATAATGAGCGGCGTAGGTCTGGAGGAGGTTACAGATAGTGAGGGGTGTACGGGCATGAGGAGGTTACAGAGATCGGGAGGGGTGTAGGAGCTGGAGGATGTTACAGAGATAGGGAGGGGTGTTGGGATTGGAGGAGGTTACAGAGATAGGGAGGGGTGTAGGGACTGGAGGAGTTTGTAGAGATAGGGAGGGGTGAGAGGCTGGAGGAGGTTACAGCGTTAGGGAGAGGTGTAGGAGCCGGAGGAGGTTACTGAGATAGGGTGGTTTGTAGGGGCCGGATGGGATAACAGAGATTGGAAGTTACAGAGATAGGGAGGGAGTTACAGAGATTAGGAGGGGTGCAGGGCTGGAGGAGGTCACAGTGATAGGGAGGGGTGTAGTGGCTGCAGGAGGGTACAGAGATAGGGAGAGGTGTAGGGACTGGAGGAGTTTACAGAGATAGGGAAGGGTGTACGGGCTGGCGAAGGTTACAGAGATAGGGTGGGGCGTAGGGGCTGGAGGAGGTTATAGAGATAGGGAGCGGTGTAGGGCCTGGAGGAGTTTAGAGATTTAGGGAGCGGTGTAGGGACTGGAGGAGGTTACAGAGTTAGGGAGGTGTATAGGGGCCGGAGGATGTTACAGAGATAGGGAGGGGTGTAGTGGCTGGAGGAGGTTACAGAGATACAGAGGTCTAAAGGGGTTGGAGGAGGTTACAGATATAGGGAAGTGTGTATGGTTTGGAGGAGGTTACATAGATAGTGATGTGTGTAGGTGTTGGAGGATGTTACAGAGTTCGGGAGGGTTGTAGGAACCGGAGGAGTTTACAGAGTTAGGAAGAGGTGAAGGGGCTGGAGGAGGTTACAGATAGGGAGGGGTGTATGAGCATGAGGAGGTTACAGAGATAGGGAGGGGTGTAAGGGTTGGAGCAGGTTACAGACATTGGGAGGGGCATCGGGGCTGGAGGAGTTTAGAGAGATAGGGAGGGGTTTAGGGGCTGGAGGAGTTTACAGAGATAGGGAGGGGCGTAGGGTCTGGAGGAGGTTACAGAGATACGGAGGTGTGTAGGGGCTGGAGCAGGTTACAGAGATATGGAGGGGGTGTCGGGTCTTGAGGAAGTTACAGAGATAGGGAGGTTTGTAGGGGCTGGAGGAGCTTACAGAGATAGGGATGGGCGTAGGGGCTGGAGGAGGTTACAGAGATAGGGAGGGTTGTAGGGGCTGGTGGAGCTTACAGAGATAGGGAGGGGTTTACGGGCTGTAGGATTTTACAGAGATAGGGAGGGGTGTAGGGGCTGGAGGAAGTTACAGAGACAGGGAGAGGAGTAGGTGCCAAAGGAGGTTACAGAGATAGGGAGCGGTGAGAGGCTGGAGGAGGTTACAGAGGTAGGGGGGAGTTACAGAGATGGTGGGGTGATAGGCTGGTGGAGGTTACAGAGATATTTCGGGATGTAGGGGCTGGAGGAGGTTACAGAGATAGGGTGGGGTGTAGGGGTTGGAGCAAGTTACACAGATCGGGAGGGGCTTAGGGGCTGGAGGAGGTTACATTGATAGGGAGGGAGTTATAGAGATAAGGACGGGTGAGAAGCTGGAGAGCGTTACAGAGATAGGGAGGGAGTTATAGAGATAGGGACGGGTGAGAGGCTGGAGAGCGTTACAGAGATAGGGAGGTGTGTAGGATCTGGAGGATGTTACAGAGATAGGGAGAGTTGTAGGGATTGGAGTAGGTTACAGAGATAGGGAGGGGTGTAGGGGCTGGAGGAGGTTACAAAGATAGGGGTAGAGGGAGGGGCTGGTGGAGGTTACAGAGATAGGGAGGAATGAGAGGCTGGAGGGTGTTGCAGAGATAGTGAGGGAGTTATAGTGATAATGAGCGGCGTAGGTCTGGAGGAGGTTACAGATAGTGAGGGGTGTACGGGCATGAGGAGGTTACAGAGATCGGGAGGGGTGTAGGAGCTGGAGGATGTTACAGAGATAGGGAGGGGTGTTGGGATTGGAGGAGGTTACAGAGATAGGGAGGGGTGTAGGGACTGGAGGAGTTTGTAGAGATAGGGAGGGGTGAGAGGCTGGAGGAGGTTACAGCGTTAGGGAGAGGTGTAGGAGCCGGAGGAGGTTACTGAGATAGGGTGGTTTGTAGGGGTCGGATGGGATAACAGAGATTGGAAGTTACAGAGATAGGGAGGGAGTTACAGAGATTAGGAGGGGTGCAGGGCTGGAGGAGGTCACGGTGATAGGGAGGGGTGTAGTGGCTGCAGGAGGGTACAGAGATAGGGAGAGGTGTAGGGACTGGAGGAGTTTACAGAGATAGGGAAGGGTGTACGGGCTGGCGAAGGTTACAGAGATAGGGTGGGGCGTAGGGGCTGGAGGAGCTTATAGAGATAGGGAGCGGTGTAGGGCCTGGAGGAGTTTAGAGATTTAGGGAGCGGTGTAGGGACTGGAGGAGGTTACAGAGTTAGGGAGGTGTATAGGGGCCGGAGGATGTTACAGAGATAGGGAGGGGTGTAGTGGCTGGAGGAGGTTACAGAGATACAGAGGTGTAAAGGGGTTGGAGGAGGTTACAGATATAGGGAAGTGTGTATGGTTTGGAGGAGGTTACATAGATAGTGATGTGTGTAGGTGTTGGAGGATGTTACAGAGTTCGGGAGGGGTGTAGGAACCGGAGGAGTTTACAGAGTTAGGAAGAGGTGAAGGGGCTGGAGGAGGTTACAGATAGGGAGGGGTGTATGAGCATGAGGAGCTTACAGAGATAGGGAGGGGTGTAAGGGTTGGAGCAGGTTACAGAGATTGGGAGGGGCATCGGGGCTGGAGGAGTTTAGAGAGATAGGGAGGGGTTTAGGGGCTGGAGGAGTTTACAGAGATAGGGAGGGGCGTAGGGTCTGGAGGAGGTTACAGAGATACGGAGGTGTGTAGGGGCTGGAGCAGGTTACAGAGATATGGAGGGGGTGTCGGGGCTTGAGGAAGTTACAGAGATAGGGAGGTTTGCAGGGGCTGGAGGAGCTTACAGAGATAGGGATGGGTGTAGGGGCTGGAGGAGGTTACAGAGATAGGGAGGGTTGTAGGGGCTGGTGGAGCTTACAGAGATAGGGAGGGGTTTACGGGCTGTAGGATTTTACAGAGATAGGGAGGGGTGTAGGGGCTGGAGGAGGTTACAGAGACAGGGAGAGGAGTAGCTGCCAAAGGAGGTTACAGAGATAGGGAGCGGTGAGAGGCTGGAGGAGGTTACAGAGGTAGGGGGGAGTTACAGAGATGGTGGGGTGATAGGCTGGTGGAGGTTACAGAGATATTTCGGGATGTAGGGGCTGGAGGAGGTTACAGAGATAGGGTGGGGTGTAGGGGTTGGAGCAAGTTACACAGATCGGGAGGGGCTTAGGGGCTGGAGGAGGTTACATTGATAGGGAGGGAGTTATAGAGATAAGGACGGGTGAGAAGCTGGAGAGCGTTACAGAGATAGGGAGGGAGTTATAGAGATAGGGACGGGTGAGAGGCTGGAGAGCGTTACAGAGATAGGGAGGTGTGTAGGATCTGGAGGATGTTACAGAGATAGGGAGAGTTGTAGGGATTGGAGTAGGTTACAGAGATAGGGAGGGGTGTAGGGGCTGGAGGAGGTTACAAAGATAGGGGTAGAGGGAGGGGCTGGTGGAGGTTACAGAGATAGGGAGGAATGAGAGGCTGGAGGGTGTTGCAGAGATAGTGAGGGAGTTATAGTGATAATGAGCGGCGTAGGTCTGGAGGAGGTTACAGATAGTGAGGGGTGTACGGGCATGAGGAGGTTACAGAGATCGGGAGGGGTGTAGGAGCTGGAGGATGTTACAGAGATAGGGAGGGGTGTTGGGATTGGAGGAGGTTACAGAGATAGGGAGGGGTGTAGGGACTGGAGGAGTTTGTAGAGATAGGGAGGGGTGAGAGGCTGGAGGAGGTTACAGCGTTAGGGAGAGGTGTAGGAGCCGGAGGAGGTTACTGAGATAGGGTGGTTTGTAGGGGCCGGATGGGATAACAGAGATTGGAAGTTACAGAGATAGGGAGGGAGTTACAGAGATTAGGAGGGGTGCAGGGCTGGAGGAGGTCACAGTGATAGGGAGGGGTGTAGTGGCTGCAGGAGGGTACAGAGATAGGGAGAGGTGTAGGGACTGGAGGAGTTTACAGAGATAGGGAAGGGTGTACGGGCTGGCGAAGGTTACAGAGATAGGGTGGGGCGTAGGGGCTGGAGGAGGTTATAGAGATAGGGAGCGGTGTAGGGCCTGGAGGAGTTTAGAGATTTAGGGAGCGGTGTAGGGACTGGAGGAGGTTACAGAGTTAGGGAGGTGTATAGGGGCCGGAGGATGTTACAGAGATAGGGAGGGGTGTAGTGGCTGGAGGAGGTTACAGAGATACAGAGGTGTAAAGGGGTTGGAGGAGGTTACAGATATAGGGAAGTGTGTATGGTTTGGAGGAGGTTACATAGATAGTGATGTGTGTAGGTGTTGGAGGATGTTACAGAGTTCGGGAGGGGTGTAGGAACCGGAGGAGTTTACAGAGTTAGGAAGAGGTGAAGGGGCTGGAGGAGGTTACAGATAGGGAGGGGTGTATGAGCATGAGGAGGTTACAGAGATAGGGAGGGGTGTAAGGGTTGGAGCAGGTTACAGACATTGGGAGGGGCATCGGGGCTGGAGGAGTTTAGAGAGATAGGGAGGGGTTTAGGGGCTGGAGGAGTTTACAGAGATAGGGAGGGGCGTAGGGTCTGGAGGAGGTTACAGAGATACGGAGGTGTGTAGGGGCTGGAGCAGGTTACAGAGATATGGAGGGGGTGTCGGGTCTTGAGGAAGTTTCAGAGATAGGGAGGTTTGTAGGGGCTGGAGGAGCTTACAGAGATAGGGATGGGCGTAGGGGCTGGAGGAGGTTACAGAGATAGGGAGGGTTGTAGGGGCTGGTGGAGCTTACAGAGATAGGGAGGGGTTTACGGGCTGTAGGATTTTACAGAGATAGGGAGGGGTGTAGGGGCTGGAGGAAGTTACAGAGACAGGGAGAGGAGTAGGTGCCAAAGGAGGTTACAGAGATAGGGAGCGGTGAGAGGCTGGAGGAGGTTACAGAGGTAGGGGGGAGTTACAGAGATGGTGGGGTGATAGGCTGGTGGAGGTTACAGAGATATTTCGGGATGTAGGGGCTGGAGGAGGTTACAGAGATAGGGTGGGGTGTAGGGGTTGGAGCAAGTTACACAGATCGGGAGGGGCTTAGGGGCTGGAGGAAGTTACATTGATAGGGAGGGAATTATAGAGATAAGGACGGGTGAGAAGCTGGAGAGCGTTACAGAGATAGGGAGGGAGTTATAGAGATAGGGACGGGTGAGAGGCTGGAGAGCGTTACAGAGATAGGGAGGTGTGTAGGATCTGGAGGATGTTACAGAGATAGGGAGAGTTGTAGGGATTGGAGTAGGTTACAGAGATAGGGAGGGGTGTAGGGGCTGGAGGAGGTTACAAAGATAGGGGTAGAGGGAGGGGCTGGTGGAGGTTACAGAGATAGGGAGGAATGAGAGGCTGGAGGGTGTTGCAGAGATAGTGAGGGAGTTATAGTGATAATGAGCGGCGTAGGTCTGGAGGAGGTTACAGATAGTGAGGGGTGTACGGGCATGAGGAGGTTACAGAGATCGGGAGGGGTGTAGGAGCTGGAGGATGTTACAGAGATAGGGAGGGGTGTTGGGATTGGAGGAGGTTACAGAGATAGGGAGGGGTGTAGGGACTGGAGGAGTTTGTAGAGATAGGGAGGGGTGAGAGGCTGGAGGAGGTTACAGCGTTAGGGAGAGGTGTAGGAGCCGGAGGAGGTTACTGAGATAGGGTGGTTTGTAGGGGCCGGATGGGATAACAGAGATTGGAAGTTACAGAGATAGGGAGGGAGTTACAGAGATTAGGAGGGGTGCAGGGCTGGAGGAGGTCACGGTGATAGGGAGGGGTGTAGTGGCTGCAGGAGGGTACAGAGATAGGGAGAGGTGTAGGGACTGGAGGAGTTTACAGAGATAGGGAAGGGTGTACGGGCTGGCGAAGGTTACAGAGATAGGGTGGGGCGTAGGGGCTGGAGGAGGTTATAGAGATAGGGAGCGGTGTAGGGCCTGGAGGAGTTTAGAGATTTAGGGAGCGGTGTAGGGACTGGAGGAGGTTACAGAGTTAGGGAGGTGTATAGGGGCCGGAGGATGTTACAGAGATAGGGAGGGGTGTAGTGGCTGGAGGAGGTTACAGAGATACAGAGGTGTAAAGGGGTTGGAGGAGGTTACAGATATAGGGAAGTGTGTATGGTTTGGAGGAGGTTACATAGATAGTGATGTGTGTAGGTGTTGGAGGATGTTACAGAGTTCGGGAGGGTTGTAGGAACCGGAGGAGTTTACAGAGTTAGGAAGAGGTGAAGGGGCTGGAGGAGGTTACAGATAGGGAGGGGTGTATGAGCATGAGGAGGTTACAGAGATAGGGAGGGGTGTAAGGGTTGGAGCAGGTTACAGACATTGGGAGGGGCATCGGGGCTGGAGGAGTTTAGAGAGATAGGGAGGGGTTTAGGGGCTGGAGGAGTTTACAGAGATAGGGAGGGGCGTAGGGTCTGGAGGAGGTTACAGAGATACGGAGGTGTGTAGGGGCTGGAACAGGTTACAGAGATATGGAGGGGGTGTCGGGGCTTGAGGAAGTTACAGAGATAGGGAGGTTTGTAGGGGCTGGAGGAGCTTACAGAGATAGGGATGGGTGTAGGGGCTGGAGGAGGTTACAGAGATAGGGAGGGTTGTAGGGGCTGGTGGAGCTTACAGAGTTAGGGAGGGGTTTACGGGCTGTAGGATTTTACAGAGATAGGGAGGGGTGTAGGGGCTGGAGGAGGTTACAGAGACAGGGAGAGGAGTAGGTGCCAAAGGAGGTTACAGAGATAGGGAGCGGTGAGAGGCTGGAGGAGGTTACAGAGGTAGGGGGGAGTTACAGAGATGGTGGGGTGATAGGCTGGTGGAGGTTACAGAGATATTTCGGGATGTAGGGGCTGGAGGAGGTTACAGAGATAGGGTGGGGTGTAGGGGTTGGAGCAAGTTACACAGATCGGGAGGGGCTTAGGGGCTGGAGGAGGTTACATTGATAGGGAGGGAGTTATAGAGATAAGGACGGGTGAGAAGCTGGAGAGCGTTACAGAGATAGGGAGGGAGTTATAGAGATAGGGACGGGTGAGAGGCTGGAGAGCGTTACAGAGATAGGGAGGTGTGTAGGATCTGGAGGATGTTACAGAGATAGGGAGAGTTGTAGGGATTGGAGTAGGTTACAGAGATAGGGAGGGGTGTAGGGGCTGGAGGAGGTTACAAAGATAGGGGTAGAGGGAGGGGCTGGTGGAGGTTACAGAGATAGGGAGGAATGAGAGGCTGGAGGGTGTTGCAGAGATAGTGAGGGAGTTATAGTGATAATGAGCGGCGTAGGTCTGGAGGAGGTTACAGATAGTGAGGGGTGTACGGGCATGAGGAGGCTACAGAGATCGGGAGGGGTGTAGGAGCTGGAGGATGTTACAGAGATAGGGAGGGGTGTTGGGATTGGAGGAGGTTACAGAGATAGGGAGGGGTGTAGGGACTGGAGGAGTTTGTAGAGATAGGGAGGGGTGAGAGGCTGGAGGAGGTTACAGCGTTAGGGAGAGGTGTAGGAGCCGGAGGAGGTTACTGAGATAGGGTGGTTTGTAGGGGCCGGATGGGATAACAGAGATTGGAAGTTACAGAGATAGGGAGGGAGTTACAGAGATTAGGAGGGGTGCAGGGCTGGAGGAGGTCACGGTGATAGGGAGGGGTGTAGTGGCTGCAGGAGGGTACAGAGATAGGGAGAGGTGTAGGGACTGGAGGAGTTTACAGAGATAGGGAAGGGTGTACGGGCTGGCGAAGGTTACAGAGATAGGGTGGGGCGTAGGGGCTGGAGGAGCTTATAGAGATAGGGAGCGGTGTAGGGCCTGGAGGAGTTTAGAGATTTAGGGAGCGGTGTAGGGACTGGAGGAGGTTACAGAGTTAGGGAGGTGTATAGGGGCCGGAGGATGTTACAGAGATAGGGAGGGGTGTAGTGGCTGGAGGAGGTTACAGAGATACAGAGGTGTAAAGGGGTTGGAGGAGGTTACAGATATAGGGAAGTGTGTATGGTTTGGAGGAGGTTACATAGATAGTGATGTGTGTAGGTGTTGGAGGATGTTACAGAGTTCGGGAGGGTTGTAGGAACCGGAGGAGTTTACAGAGTTAGGAAGAGGTGAAGGGGCTGGAGGAGGTTACAGATAGGGAGGGGTGTATGAGCATGAGGAGGTTACAGAGATAGGGAGGGGTGTAAGGGTTGGAGCAGGTTACAGACATTGGGAGGGGCATCGGGGCTGGAGGAGTTTAGAGAGATAGGGAGGGGTTTAGGGGCTGGAGGAGTTTACAGAGATAGGGAGGGGCGTAGGGTCTGGAGGAGGTTACAGAGATACGGAGGTGTGTAGGGGCTGGAACAGGTTACAGAGATATGGAGGGGGTGTCGGGGCTTGAGGAAGTTACAGAGATAGGGAGGTTTGTAGGGGCTGGAGGAGCTTACAGAGATAGGGATGGGTGTAGGGGCTGGAGGAGGTTACAGAGATAGGGAGGGTTGTAGGGGCTGGTGGAGCTTACAGAGATAGGGAGGGGTTTACGGGCTGTAGGATTTTACAGAGATAGGGAGGGGTGTAGGGGCTGGAGGAGGTTACAGAGACAGGGAGAGGAGTAGGTGCCAAAGGAGGTTACAGAGATAGGGAGCGGTGAGAGGCTGGAGGAGGTTACAGAGGTAGGGGGGAGTTACAGAGATGGTGGGGTGATAGGCTGGTGGAGGTTACAGAGATATTTCGGGATGTAGGGGCTGGAGGAGGTTACAGAGATAGGGTGGGGTGTAGGGGTTGGAGCAAGTTACACAGATCGGGAGGGGCTTAGGGGCTGGAGGAGGTTACATTGATAGGGTGGGAGTTATAGAGATAAGGACGGGTGAGAAGCTGGAGAGCGTTACAGAGATAGGGAGGGAGTTATAGAGATAGGGACGGGTGAGAGGCTGGAGAGCGTTACAGAGATAGGGAGGTGTGTAGGATCTGGAGGATGTTACAGAGATAGGGAGGGGTGTAGGGATTGGTGGCGGTTACAGAGATAGGGAGGCGTGTAGTGACTGGAGGAGTTTACAGAGATAGGGAGGGGTGAGAGGCTTGAGGAGGTTACAGAGTTAGGGAAAGGTGTTGGAGCCGGAGGACGTTACTGAGATAGGGAGGGGTGTAGGGCGCTGGATGGGGTTACAGAGATCGGAAGTTACAGAGATAGGGAGGGAGTTACATAGATAAGGAGGGGTGCAGGGCTGGAGGAGGTTACAGTGATAGGGAGGGGTGTAGTCGCTGCAGGAGGTTACAGAAATAGGGAGGGGTGTAGGGGTTGGAGGAGGTTACAGAGATAGGGAGGAGTGTAAGGGCTGGAGGAGTTTACAGAGATAGGGAAGGGTTTACAGGCTGGCAAAGGTTACAGAGATAGGGAGGGGCGTAGGTGCTGGAGGAGGTTACAGAGATAGGGAGGGGTGAAGGGGCTGGAGGAGGTTACAGAGATAGGGAGGGGTGTAGGGGTTTGAGCAGGTTACAGAGTTAGGGAGGTGTAGGAGCTGGAGGAGGTTAGAGAGATTGGGAGGGGTGGAGGTGCTGGAGGAGGTTACAGAGATAGGGAGGGGCGTAGGGGCTGGAGGAGGTTACAGAGATAGGGAGGGGTGAAGGGGCTGGAGGAGGTTACAGAGATAGGGTGGGATGTAGGGTCTGGAGGAGGTTACAGAGTTAGGGAGGTTATAGGGTCTGGAGGAGGTTACAGAGTTAGGGAGTGTTATAGGGGCCGGAGGATTTTACGGTGATAGGGAGGTGTGTCGTGGCTGGAGGAGGTTACAGAGATACGGAGGTGTGTAGGGGTTGGAGGCGGTTACAATATAGGGAAGTGTGTATGGTTTGGTGGAGTTTACAGAGATAGGGAGTTGTGTAGGGGTTGGAGGAAGTTACAGAGATAGGGAGGTGTGTAGTGAATGTAGGTGGTTACAGATATAGGGAAGTGTGTATGGTTTGGAGGAGGTTACAGAGATAGGGAGGTGTGTAGGGGTTGGAGGAGGTTACAGAGTTAGGGAGGTGTGTAGGAGCCGGAGGAGGTTACAGAGAGAGGGAGAGGTGAAGGGGCTGGAGGAGGTTAGAGATAGGGACGTGTGAACGGGCATGAGGAGGTTACAGAGATAGAGAGGGTTGTAGATGCTGCCTGTGGTTACAGAGACATGGAGGGGTGTAGGGGCTCTAGGAGGTTACAGAGATAGGGAGGGGTGTATGGACTGAGGAGATTACAGAGATAGGGAGGGATGTACCGGCTGGAGAAGCTTACAGAGATCGGAAGGGGTGTGAGTGTTGGAGCAGGTTACAGAGATAGGGAGGGGCGTATAGGCTGGAGGAGGTTACAGAGAAAGGGAGGGGTGTAGGGGCTGGAGGAGGTTACAGAGATAGGGAGGGATGTAGGGGCTGGAGCAGGTTACAGATATATGGAGGGGTGTAGGGGCTGGAGGAAGTTACAGAATTGGGGAGGGTTGTAGGGGCTGGAGGAGGCTACAGAGATAGGGCGGAATGTAGGGGCTGGAGGAGGGTACAGAGATAGGGCGGGGTGAAGGGGTTGGAGCAGGTTACACAGATAGGGAGGGGCGGAGGGGCTGGAGGAGGTTACAGTGATAGGGAGGGGTGTAAGGGTTGGAGCAGGTTACAGAGATAGGGAGGGGCATGGGGGCTGGAGGAGGTTACCGAGATAGGGAGGGGCGTAGGGGCTGGAGGAGTTTTCAGAGATCGGGAGGGTTGTAGGGGCTTGTGGAGGTTACAGAGATAGGGAGGGGTTTAGGGGCTGGAGGAGGTTACAGAGATAGGGAGGGGTGTAGGGACTGGAGGAGTTTACAGAGTTAGTGTGGGGTGTAGGGGCTGAAGGAGGTTACAGAGATAGGGAGGTTGTAGGGTCTGGAGGAGTTTACAGAGCTAGGGCGGTGTATAGGGGCCGGAGCACGTTACAGAGATAGGGAGGGGTGTAGGGATTGGAGGAGGTTATACAGATAGGGAAGTGTGTAGGTGTAGGAGGCGGTTATAGAGATAGCGAGGTTTGTAGTGGTTGGAGGATGTTACAGAGATAGGGAAGTGTGTAGGGGCTGGAGGAGTTTACAGAGATAGTGAGGAATGAGAGGCTGGAGGGTGTTACAGAGATAAAGAGGGAGTTATAGTGATAATGAGCGGTGTAGGTCTGGAGGAGGTTACAGATAGTGAGGGGTGTACGGGCATGAGGAGGTTACAGAGATAGGGAGGGGTGTAGGGGCAGGAGGAAGTTACAGAGATAGGCAGGGTTGTTGGGGCTGGAAGAGGTTACGGAGTTAGGGAGGGGGGTAGTGGCTCGAGGATTTTACAGAAATAGGGAGTGGTGTAGGGACCGAAGGAGGTTACAGAGATAGGGAATCGTGTAGGAGCCGGAGGAGATTACACAGACAGGGAGGGGTGTAGGGGCTGGAAGAGGTTACAGAGATAGGGAGGGGTGTAGGGGCTGGAAGTGGTTACAGAGATAGGGAGGGGTGTAGGGGCTGGAGGAGGTTACAGAGATAAGTAGTGGTGAGAGGCTGGAGGAGGTTATAGAGTTGGGTGGAAGTTACAGAGATGTTGGGGTGATAGGCTGTAGGAGGTTACAGAGATAGGGCGGGATGGAGGGGCTGGAGGAGGTTCCAGAGATAGGGAGGTGTGCAGGGTTTGGAGGAGGTTACAAGGAGAAGGAGGAGTGTAGGGACTGGAGGAAGTTACAGAGATAGGTAGGGTTGTAGGGGCTGCAGGAGTTTACTGAGATAGGGAACGATGAGAGGCTGGAGGATGTTACAGAGATAGAGATGGCTGTAGGGGTTGGAGGAGGTTACAGAGATAGGGAGGGGTCTAGGGACTGGAGGAGGTTACAGAGACAGAGAGAGGAGTAGGAGCCAGAGGAGGTTACAGAGATAGGGAGGAGTGTAGGGGTTGGAGGTGGTTATACAGATATTTAGGGGTGAGAGGCTGGAGGAGGTTACAGAGATAGGGAGACGAGTAGGAGCCGGAGGAGGTTACAAAGATAGGGAGGGGTGTAGGGGCTGGAGGAGGTTACAGACATAGGTAGGGGTTTAGGGGCTGGGGGAGGTTACAGAGATAGGGAGGGGTGTAGGGACTGGAGCAGGTTACAGAGATAGGGAGGGGTGCGAAGCTGGAGGAGGTTACAGAGTTAGGGAGAGTTTAGGTGCCGGAGGAGGTTATAGCGAAAGGGAGGGCTGTAGGGGCTGGAGGGCGTTTCAGAGATAGGGAGGGAGTTTCAGAGGTAGGAAGTTACAGAGGGAGTTACAGAGATAGGGAGGGGTGTAGGGGCTGGAGGAGGTTACAGAGATAGAGAGGGGTGTAGGGGCTGGAGGAGGTTACATAGATTGGGAGGGGTGTAGGGGCTGGCAAAGCTTACAGAGATAGGGAGCGGTGTAAGGGTTGGAGCAGGTTACAGAGATAGGGAGGGGCGTAGGGGCTGGAGGATGTTACAGAGATAGGGAGAGGTGTAGGGACAGGAGGAGGTTACAGAGTTAGTTAGGGGTATAGGCGCCGGAGGAGGTTACAGAGATAGGGAGGGGTGTAGGTGTTGGAGGAGTTTACAGATATAGGGAGGTGTGTAGGGGTTGGAGGTGGTTACAGAGATAGGGAGGTGTGTAGGTGTTGGAGGAGGTTACAGAGATAGGGAGGGGTGTAGGGAATAGAGGAGATTACCGAGATAGGGAGGGGTGTACGGGCTGGAGAAGCTTACAGAGAAAGGGAGCGGTGTAAGGGTTGGAGCAGGTTACAGAGATAGGGAGGGGCGTAGGGGCTGGAGTAGGTTTCAGAGATACAGAGGGGAGTAGGGGCTGGAGTAGGTTACAGAGATAGGGAGGGTGTAGGGACTGGAGGATGTTACAGAGTTAGGGAGGGGTATAGGGGCCGGATGAGGTTACAGAGATAGGGAGGGGTGTATGGGTTGCAAGAGGTTACAGATATCGGGAGGTGTGTAGGGGTTGGAGGTGGTTACAGAGATAGGGAGGGGTGTAGTAGCCGGAGGAGGTTTCAGAGATAGGGAGATGTGTAGGGGCTGGAGGAGGTTACAGAGATAGGGAGGGGTGTAGGGGCTGGAGGGGGTTACAGAGTTAGGGAGGGAGTTACAGAGATAAGGAGAGGTGTAGGTCTGGAGGAGTTTACAGAGATAGGGCGGGAGTTACAGAGATAGGGAGCATTGAGAGGCTGGAGAGCGTTACAGAGATAGGCAGTGGTGAAGGGGCTGGAGAAGCTTACAGAGATCGGGATGGGTGTAAGGGTTGGTGCAGGATACATAGATAGGGAGGGGAGTAGGGGCTGTAGCAGGTTACAGAGATAGGGAGGGTCGTAGGGGCAGAAGGAGGTTACAGAGATATTGAGGGGTGTAGGAGCTGGAGGAAGTTACAGAGATAGGTAGGGTTGTAGGGGCTGGAGGAGGTTACAGAAATAGGGATGGGTGTAGGGGCTGGAGGAGGTTACAGAGATAGGGAGGGTTGTAGGGGATGGTGCAGGTTACAGAGATAAGGAGGGGTTTAGGGGCTGTAGGAGTTTACAGAGATAGGGAGGGGTGTAGCGGCTGGATGAGTTTACAGAGTTAGGGAGGGGTGTAGGGGCTGGAGGAGGTTACAGAGTTAGGGAGGGTTATAGGGGCTGGAGCAGGTTACAGAGATAGGGAGGGTTGTAGGGGTAGGAGGTGGTTATAGCGATAGGGAGGTGTGTAGGGGCTGGAGGAGGTTACAGAGATAGGGAGGGGTGTAGGGACTGGAGGAGGTTACAGAGTTAGTGTGGGGTGTAGGGGTTGGAGGAGGTTGCAGAGATTGGGAGGTTGTAGGGTCTGGAGGAGTTTACAGAGCTAGGGCGGTGTACAGGGGCCGGAGCACGTTACAGAGATAGGGAGGGGTGTAGGGGTTTGAGGAGGTTATACAGATAGGGAAGTGTGTAGGTGTAGGAGGCGGTTATAGAGATAGCGAGGTTTGTAGTGGTTGGAGGATGTTACAGAGATAGGGAAGTGTGTAGGGGCTGGAGGAGTTTACAGAGATAGTGAGGAATGAGAGGCTGGAGGGTGTTACAGAGATAAAGAGGGAGTTATAGTGATAATGAGCGGTGTAGGTCTGGAGGAGGTTACAGATAGTGAGGGGTGTACGGGCATGAGGAGGTTACAGAGATAGGGAGGGGTGTAGGGGCAGGAGGAAGTTACAGAGATAGGCAGGGTTGTTGGGGCTGGAAGCGGTTACGGAGTTAGGGAGGGGGGTAGTGGCTCGAGGATTTTACAGAAATAGGGAGTGGTGTAGGGGCCGAAGGAGGTTACAGAGATAGGGAAGCGTGTAGGAGCCGGAGGAGATTACACAGACAGGGAGGGGTGTAGGGGCTGGAAGAGGTTACAGAGATAGGGAGGGGTGTAGGGGCTGGAAGTGGTTACAGAGATAGGGAGGGGTGTAGGGGCTGGAGGAGGTTACAGAGATAAGTAGTGGTGAGAGGCTGGAGGAGGTTATAGAGTTGGGTGGAAGTTACAGAGATGTTGGGGTGATAGGCTGTAGGAGGTTACAGAGATAGGGCGGGATGGAGGGGCTGGAGGAGGTTCCAGAGATAGGGAGGTGTGCAGGGTTTGGAGGAGGTTACAAGGAGAAGGAGGAGTGTAGGGACTGGAGGAAGTTACAGAGATAGGTAGGGTTGTAGGGGCTGCAGGAGTTTACTGAGATAGGGAACGATGAGAGGCTGGAGGAGGTTACAGAGATAGAGATGGCTGTAGGGGTTGGAGGAGGTTACAGAGATAGGGAGGGGTCTAGGGACTGGAGGAGGTTACAGAGACAGAGAGAGGAGTAGGAGCCAGAGGAGGTTACAGAGATAGGGAGGGGTGTAGGGGTTGGAGGTGGTTATACAGATATTTAGGGGTGAGAGGCTGGAGGAGGTTACAGAGATAGGGAGACGAGTAGGAGCCGGAGGAGGTTACAAAGATAGGGAGGGGTGTAGGGGCTGGAGGAGGTTACAGACATAGGTAGGGGTTTAGGGGCTGGAGGAGGTTACAGAGATAGGGAGGGGTGTAGGGACTGGAGCAGGTTACAGAGATAGGGAGGGGTGCGAAGCTGGAGGAGGTTACAGAGTTAGGGAGAGTTTAGGTGCCGGAGGAGGTTATAGCGAAAGGGAGGGCTGTAGGGGCTGGAGGGCGTTTCAGAGATAGGGAGGGAGTTTCAGAGGTAGGAAGTTACAGAGGGAGTTACAGAGATAGGGAGGGGTGTAGGGGCTGGAGGAGGTTACAGAGATAGAGAGGGGTGTAGGGGCTGGAGGAGGTTACATAGATTGGGAGGGGTGTAGGGGCTGGCAAAGCTTACAGAGATAGGGAGCGGTGTAAGGGTTGGAGCAGGTTACAGAGATAGGGAGGGGCGTAGGGGCTGGAGGATGTTACAGAGATAGGGAGAGGTGTAGGGACAGGAGGAGGTTACAGAGTTAGTTAGGGGTATAGGCGCCGGAGGAGGTTACAGAGATAGGGAGGGGTGTAGGTGTTGGAGGAGTTTACAGATATAGGGAGGTGTGTAGGGGTTGGAGGTGGTTACAGAGATAGGGAGGTGTGTAGGTGTTGGAGGAGGTTACAGAGATAGGGAGGGGTGTAGGGAATAGAGGAGATTACCGAGATAGGGAGGGGTGTACGGGCTGGAGAAGCTTACAGAGAAAGGGAGCGGTGTAAGGGTTGGAGCAGGTTACAGAGATAGGGAGGGGCATAGGGGCTGGAGTAGGTTACAGAGATACAGAGGGGAGTAGGGGCTGGAGTAGGTTACAGAGATAGGGAGGGTGTAGGGACTGGAGGATGTTACAGAGTTAGGGAGGGGTATAGGGGCCGGATGAGGTTACAGAGATAGGGAGGGGTGTAGGGGTTGCAAGAGGTTACAGATATCGGGAGGTGTGTAGGGGTTGGAGGTGGTTACAGAGATAGGGAGGGGTGTAGTAGCCGGAGGAGGTTTCAGAGATAGGGAGATGTGTAGGGGCTGGAGGAGGTTACAGAGATAGGGAGGGGTGTAGGGGCTGGAGGGGGTTACAGAGTTAGGGAGGGAGTTACAGAGATAAGGAGAGGTGTAGGTCTGGAGGAGTTTACAGAGATAGGACGGGAGTTACAGAGATAGGGAGCATTGAGAGGCTGGAGAGCGTTACAGAGATAGGCAGTGGTGAAGGGGCTGGAGAAGCTTACAGAGATCGGGATGGGTGTAAGGGTTGGTGCAGGATACATAGATAGGGAGGGGAGTAGGGGCTGTAGCAGGTTACAGAGATAGGGAGGGTCGTAGGGGCAGAAGGAGGTTACAGAGATATTGAGGGGTGTAGGAGCTGGAGGAAGTTACAGAGATAGGCAGGGTTGTAGGGGCTGGAGGAGGTTACAGAAATAGGGATGGGTGTAGGGGCTGGAGGAGGTTACAGAGATAGGGAGGGTTGTAGGGGATGGTGCAGGTTACAGAGATAAGGAGGGGTTTAGGGTCTGTAGGAGTTTACAGAGATAGGGAGGGGTGTAGCGGCTGGATGAGTTTACAGAGTTAGGGAGGGGTGTAGGGGCTGGAGGAGGTTACAGAGTTAGGGAGGGTTATAGGGGCTGGAGCAGGTTACAGAGATAGGGAGGGTTGTAGGGGTAGGAGGTGGTTATAGCGATAGGGAGGTGTGTAGGGGCTGGAGGAGGTTACAGAGATAGGGAGGTGTGTAGGGGTTGGAGGAGGTTGCAGAGATTGGGAGGGATGTAAGAGCCGGAGGAGGTTACAGAGATAGGGTGAGGTGTAGGGGCTGGAGGAGGTTACAGAGAAAGGGAGGGGTGTAGGAGCCGGAGGAGGTTACAGAGATAGGGAGGTGTGTAGGGGCATGAGGAATTTACAGAAATAGTGAGGGCTGTAGAGGCTGGAGAGGGTTACAGAGATAGGGAGGGGTGTACGGGCATGTGGAGGTTACAGAGATAGGGAGGGGTGTAGGGAATGGAGGAGATTACAGAGATAGGGAGGGGTGTACGGGCTGGAGAAGCTTACAGAGATAGGGAGTGGTGTAAGGGTTGGAGCAGGTTATAGAGATAGGGATGGGCGTAGGGGCTGGAGTAAGTTACAGAGATACAGATGGGTGTAGGGGCTGGAGTAAGTTACAGAGTTAGCAAGGGGTGTAGGGTTGGAGGAGGTTACAGAATAGGGAGGGTGTAGGGACAGGAGGAGTTTACAGAGTTAGGGAGGGGTATAGGGGCCGGAGGAGGTTACAGAGATAGGGAGGGGTGTAGTGGTTGGAGGAGGTTACAGATATAGGGAGGTGTGTAGGGGTTGGAGGTGGTTGCAGAGATAGGGAGGGGTGTAGTAGCCGGAGGAGGTTACAGAGATAGGGAGATGTGTAGGGGCTGGAGGAGGTTACAGAGATAGGGAGGGGTGTAGCGGCTGGAGGGGGTTACAGAGATATGGAGGGAGTTACAGAGATACAGAGGGGTGTAGGGGCTGGAGTAGGTTACAGAGATAGGCAGAGGTGTAGGGACAGGAGGAGGTTACAGAGTTAGGGATGGGTATAGGCGCCGGAGGAGGTTACAGAGATAGGGAGGGGTGTAGGGGTTGGAGGAGGTTTCAGATATAGGGAGGTGTGTAGGGATTGGAGGTGGTTACAGAGATAGGGAGGTGTGTAGGTGTTGGAGGAGGTTACAGAGATAGGGAGGGGTGTAGGGAATGGAGAGATTACCGAGATAGGGAGGGGCATAGGGGCTGGAGTAGGTTACAGAGATACAGAGGGGAATAGGGGCTGGAGTAGGTTACAGAGTTCAGGAGGTGTGTAGGGGTTGGAGGTGGTTACAGAGATAGTGAAGTGTGTAGTTGTTGGAGGAGGTTACAGAGATAGGGAGGGGTGTAGGGAATGGAGAGATTACCGAGATAGGGAGGGGCGTAGGGGCTGGAGTAGGTTACAGAAATGCAGAGGGGAATAGGGGCTGGAGTAGGTTACAGAGTTCAGGAGGTGTGTAGGGGCTGGAGGAGGTTACAGAGACAGGGAGGATGTAGGGACTGGAGGAGTTTACAGAGTTAGTGAGGGGTATTGGGGCCGGATGAGGTTACAGAGATAGGGAGGGGTGTAGGGGTTGCAGGAGGTTACAGATATCGGGAGGTGTTTAGGGGTTTGAGGTGGTTACAGAGATAGGGAGGTGTGTAGGTGTTGGAGGAGGTTACAGAGATAGGGAGGTGTGTAGGTGTTGGAGGTGGTTACAGAGATAGGGAGGGGTGTAGTAGCCGGAGGAGGTTACAGGGATAGGGAGATGTGTAAGGCCTGGAGGAGGTTACAGAGTTAGGGTGGGGTGTAGGGGCTGGAGGGGGTTACAGAGATAGGGAGGGAGTTACAGTAATAAGGAGGGGTGTAGAACTGGAGGATGTTACAGAGATAGGGAGCGTTGAGAGGCTGGAGAGCGTTACAGAGATAGGGAGTGGTGTAGGGGCTGGAGGAGGTTACAGAGATAGGGAGGGGTGTAGGGGCTGGAGGAAGTTACAGAGATAGGGAGGGTTATAGGGGCTGGAGGAGGTTACAGAGATTGGGAGGTGTGCAGGGTTTGAAGGAGGTTACAAGGATAAAGAGGAGTGTAGGGCTGGAGGATGTTACAGAGATAGGGGGAGGTGTAGGGGCTGGAGGATGTTACAGAGGTAGGGAGGGTTGTAGGGCCTGGAGGAGTTTACAGAGATAGGGAGCGATGAGAGGCTGGAGGAGGTTACAGAGATACAGGGTTTGTAGGGGTTGGAGGAGGTTACAGAGATAGGGAGGGGTCTAGGGACTGGAGGAGGTTACAGAGATATTGAGAGGAGTAGGAGCCGGAGAAGGTTACAAAGATAGGGAGGGGTGTAGGGGCTGGAGGAGGTTATAGAGATAGGTAGGGGTGAGAGGCTGGAGGAGGTTATAGAGATAGGTAGGAGTGAGAGGCTGGAGGAGGTTACAGAGATAGGGAGAGGAGTAGGAGCCAGAGGAGGTTACAAAGATAGGGAGGGGTGTAGGGGCTGGAGGAGGTTACAGACATCGGGAGGGGTGTAGGGATTGGAGGAGGTTACAGAGATAGGGAGGGGTGTAGGGACTGGAGGAGGTTACAGAGATAGGGAGGGGTGCGAGGCTCGAGGAGGTTACAGAGTTAGGGAGAGTTTAGGAGCCGGAGGAGCTTACAGCGATAGGGAGGGGTGTGGGGGTTGGAGGGGGTTACAGAGATAGGGAGGGAGTAACAGAGATAAGGAGGGGTGTGGGGCTGGAGGAGTTTACAGAGATAGGGAGGCGTGTAGGGGCTGAAGGAGGTTAAAGAGATAGGGAGGGGTGTAGGGTCTGGAGGAGGTTACAGAGATAGGGAGGGGTGTAGGGACTGGAGGAGGTTACAGAGATAGGGAGGGGTGTAGGAGCTGGAGGAGTTTACAGAGATAGGGAGGGGTGTAGGGGCTGGAGGAGTTTACAGAGATAGGGAGGAGTGTAGGGGCATGAGGAATTTACAGAAATAATGAGGCTGTAGAGGCTGGAGGGGGTTACAGAGACAGGGAGGGGTGTAGGGAATGGAGGAGATTACAGAGATAGGGAGCAGTGTAAGGTTTGGAGCAGGTTACAGAGATAGGGAGGGGTGTAGGGGCTGGAGGAGTTTACAGATATAGCGAGGTGTGTAGGGGTTGGAGGTGGTTACAGAGATAGGGAGGGGTGTAGGGGCTGGAGGGGGTTACAGAGATAGGGAGGGAGTTACAGAGATAAGGAGGGGTGTAGGTCTGGAGGAGGATACAGAGTTAGGGTGGGATTTACTGAGATAGGGAGCGGTGAGAGGCTAGAGAGCGTTACAGAGATAGGGAGCGGTGAGAGGCTGGAGAGCGTTACAGAGATAGGGAGGGTGTTGGAGCCGGAGGAATTTACAAAGATAGGCGTGGGGGGAGGGGCTGGTGGAGATAACAGAGATAGGGAGCAATGAGAGGCTGGAGGGTGTTACAGAGATAGGGAGGGTGTTATAGAGATAATGAGCGGTGTAGGGCTGGAGGATTTTACAGAAATAGGGAGGGGTGTAGGGGCCGAAGGAGGTTACAGAGATAGGGAGGGGTGTAGGAGCCGGAGTAGATTACACAGACAGGGAGTGGTTCAGGGTCTGGAGGAGTTTACAGAGATAGGGAGGGGTGTAGGGGCTGGAGGAGGTTACAGAGATAGGGAGCGGTGAGAGGCTGGAGGAGGTTCCAGAGATAGGGAGCGATGAGAGGCTGGAGGAGGTTACAGAGATGGGGGGGGGGAGTTACAGAGATGGTGGGGTGATAGGCTGGAGGAGGTTACAGAGATATTGCGGGATGTAGGGGCTGGGGGAGTTTACAGAGATAAGGAGGGTTATATTGAGTGGAGGAGGTAACAGAGATAGGGAGTCTTGTAGGGTGTGGCTGATGTTACAGAGATAGGGATGGTGGTAGTGAGTGTAGGAGGTTATGGAAAAAGGGAGGGTTGTAGGGAGTGGAGGACATTACAGAGACAGGGAGGGTTGTAGATGCTGGGAGGTTACAGAATTAGGGGGGCTTTTAGGGGCTGTTGGAGGTTACAGAGGTAAGTTGTGGTGTAGGGGCTGGAGGAGGTTAAACAGATAGGTGGGGGTGTAGGGGCTGTTGGAGGTTACAGAGATAGGGAGCTTTGTAGGGCTGGAGGAGGTTACAGAGATAGGGAGCTTTGTAGGGCTGGAGGAGTTACAGAAATAGGGAGGATTGTAGTGAGTGGAGGATGTTGCAGAGATAGGGAGGGGTGTAGGAGCTGGAGGAGGTTACAGGGATAGCGAGGGGTATAGGGTCTGGAGTAGGTTACAGAGATCAGGAGCATTGTAGTGAGTGGAGGAGGTTACAGAGATAGGGAGGACTGGAGTGAATGGAGGAAGTTACAGAGATAGGGAGGGTTGTAGATAGTGGAGGAGTTTACAGAGAATGGATGGAATGTGAGGGCTGGAGGAGATTACAGATATAGGGAGGGGTGTAGGTGGCTGGAGGTGGTTACTGAGATAGCGAGGGGTGTAGGGTGCTGGAGGACTTTCCAGAGATAGGGAGGCTTGTAAGGGCTGGAGGAGCTTACAGAGATAGGGAGCGTTGTAGTGAGTGGAGGAGTTATCCGAAATAGGGAGTCTTGTAGGGTTTGACAGAGGTTACATAGATAGGGATAGTTGTAGTGAGTGTAGGAGGTTACGGAGAAAGGGAGGGTTGTAAGGAGTGGAGGACATTACAGAGAGAGGAAGAGTTGTAGAGGCTTGAAGATTTTACAGAGATAGGGATGGGCCGCAGGTGCTGGAGGAGGTTACAGAGATACGGAGGTGTATACGGTCTGGAAGAAGTTACAGAGACAGGGAGGTTTGTAGGGACTGGTGGAGCTTACAGAGATAGAGAGGTGTGTAGGGGCTGGAGGAGGTTCCAGATATAGGGAGCGGTGTAGGGGCTGGAGGAGCTTACAGAGATAGGAAGGTGTGTAGGGGCAGGAAGCGGTTACAGAGTTAAGGAGTGTTGTAGGGACTGGAGGAGGTTACAGAGATAGGGAGAGGTGTAGGGGCTGAGAATGTTGCAGTGATAGGGAGGGTTGTAGAGGCTGGAGGTTGTTACAGAGATAGGGAGGTTTGTAGTGCTGGAGGAGTTACAGAGATAAGGAGAATTGTAGGGTATGGATGAGGTTACAGAGATAGGGAGTGTTGTCGGGGCTGGAGCAGTTTACAGAAATAGGGAGGATTGTAGTGAGTGGAGGATGTTACAGAGATAAAGAGGGGTGTAGGAGCTGGAGGAGGTTACAGAGATAAGGAGGGGTGTAGGGTCTGGAGGAGGTTACAGAGATAGGGAGGGGTGTAGGAGCTGGAGGAGGTTACAGAGATAAGGAGGGGTGTAGGAGCTGGAGGAGGTTACAGAGATAGGGAGGGGTGTAGGAGCTGGAGGAGGTTACAGAGATAGGGAGGGGTGTAGGGACTGGAGGTGGTTACAGAGATAGTGACAGTTGTAGTGGCCTAAGGAAATTACAGAGATAGGGAGGTTTGCAGAAGCTGCAGTTGTTTACAGAGATCAGTAGGGTTGTAGTGAGTGGAGGAGTTTACAGAGATAGGGAGGGCTGTAAGGGCCAGAGGAGTTACGGGGATAGGGAGGGTTGTAGGTGGCTGGAACTGGTTACAGAGATAGGGAGGGGTGTAGGGGCTGGAGGTGTTTACATAGATAAGGAGGCTTGTAAGGGCTGGAGGAGGTTACAGAGATAGGGATGGTTGTAGGGAGTGGATGAGCTTACAGAGATAGGGAGGGTTGTAGGGGTTGGAGGAGGTTGCTGAGATACGGAGTTGTGTAGGGGCTGGAGGCAGTTACAGAGATCGGGAGGGGTGTGTAGGGAGGGGTGTACGGTCTGGAGGAGGTTACAGAGATAGGAAGGTGTTAAGGAGCAGGAGGAGGTTACAGAGTTAGGTTGGGCTGCAGTGGCTGGAGGAGGTTACAGAGATCGGGAGGGTTGTAGTGAGTGGAGGAGGTTACAGAGATAGGGAGGGGTGTAGGGGCTGGAGGAGGTTACAGAGATCGGGAGGAGTGTAGGTGCTGGAGGAGATTACAGAAACAGGGAGAGGGTTAGGTGCTGGAGGAGGCTATAGAAATAGGGAATGGTGTAGCAGCTTGAGGGAGTTACAGAGATAGGGAGATTTGTAGGGGCTGGACGAATATACAGAGATAGGGAGGGTTGTAGGGGCTGGAGGAGGTTACAGATATAGGGAGAGGTGTAGCGGCTGGAGGAGTTAACAGCGATAGGAGCGAAATAGAGGCTGGATGAGTTTACAGAGATAGGGATGGGTGTAGGTGCTGGAGGAGGTTACAGAGATAGGGAGGTTTGTAAGGGCTAGAGGAGTTTTCAGAGACAGGGAGTATTATAGTGAGTGGAGGAGGTAACAGGGATAGGGAGTCTTGCAGGGTGTGGCTGATGTTACAGAGATTGGGATGTTTGTAGTGAGTGTGGGAGGTTACGGAGAAAGGGAAGGTTGTAGGGAGTGGAGGACGTTACAGAGATAGGGAGCGTTGTAGGGGCTGGAGGATTTTACAGAGATAGGGAGGGGTGTTGGGGCTGGAGGAGGTTATAGAGATACGGAGGTGTGCAGGGGCTGTTTGAAGTTACAGAGATAGGGAGGGGTGTAGGGACTGGTGGAGCTTACAGAGATAGAGAGATGTGTAGGGGCTGGAGGATGTTCCAGATATAGGGTGGGGTGTAGGGGCTGGAGGAGCTTACAGAGATAGGGAGAGGTGTCGGGGCTGAGAATGTTGCAGTGATAGGGAGAGCTGTATGTGGCTGGAGGTGGTTACAGAGATAGGGAGGCTTGTAAGGCTGGAGGTGGTTACAGAGATAAGGAGTGGTGTAGGGGCTGGATGAGGTTACAGAGAAAGAGAAAGGTGTAGATGGTTGGAGGTGGTTACGGAGATAGGGTGGGGGTGTAGTGGCTGGAGGTTGTTACAGTAATAGTGAACATTATAGGGACTGGAGGAGGTTACAGAGAAATGGAAGGTTGTAAGGGCTGGGGGAGTTTACAGAGATAAGGAGGGTTATAGTGAGTGGAGGAGGTAACAGAGATAGGGAGTCTTATAGGGTGTGGCTGATGTTACAGAGATAGGAATGGTTGTAGTGAGTGTAGGAGGTTATGGAGAAAGGGAGGGTTGTAGGGAGTGGAGGACATTACAGAGACAGGGAGGGTTGTCGAGGCTGGGAGGTTACAGAATTAGGGGGGCTTTTAGGGGCTGTTGGAGGTTACAGAGGTAAGTTGTGGTGTAGGGGCTGGAGGAGGTTAAACAGATAGGTGGGGGTGTAGGTGGCTGGAGGTGGTTACAGAGATAGGGAGGGGTGTAGGGGCTGGAGGAGTTTACATAGATAAGAAGGTTTGTAAGGGCAGGAGGAGGTTACAGAGATGGGGAGATTTTTGGGGCTGGAGGAGGTTAAAGAGATAGGGAGCATTGTAGGTGGAGAAGTTTACAGAGATAAGGTGTGGTGTAGGTGCTGGAGGTGATTACAGAGATAGGGAGGTTTTTCGGGGCTGCAGGAGATTGCAGAGATGGGGAGAGGTGTAGGGGCTAAGGATGTTGCTGTGATAGGGAGGGGTGTATGTGGCTGGAGGTGGTTACAGAGATAGGGAGGGGTGTAGGGGCTGGAGGTGGTTAAAGAGATAGGGAGGGGTGTAAGGGCTGGAGGAGGTAACAGAGATAGGGAGGGGTCTAGGGGCTGGAGGAGGTTACTAAGATAGGAATGGGTGTAGGGTGCTGGAGGACTTTCCAGAGATAGGGAGGTTTGTAAGGGCTGGAAAAGGTTACAGAGATCAGGACGGTTCTAGTCAGTGGAGGAGATTACACAGATAGGGAGGGTTGTAGTGAGTGGAGGAGGTTACAGAGATAGTGAGTCTTGTAAGATGTGGAGGAGGTTACAGAAATTGGGAGGATTGTACTAAGTAGAGGATGTTACAGCGATAGGGAGGGGTGTAGGAGCCGGAGGAGGTTACAGAGATAGAAAGGGTTGTAGGAGCCGGAGGAGGTTACGGAGATAAAAAGGGTTGTAGGAGCTGGAGGAGTTTACAGAGATAGTGACGGTTGTAGTGGCCTAACGAGATTACAGAGATAGAGAGGTTTGTAGAAGCTGGAGTAGGTTACAGAGATCAGGAGGGTTGTCGCGAATGGAGGAGATTACAGAGATAGGGAGGGTTGTAGATATTGGAGGAGTTTACAGAGATAGGGAGTGGTGTAAGGTCTGGACGAGATTACAGTGATAGTGAAGGGTGTAGGTGGCTGGAGGTGGTTACAGAGATAGAGAGGGGTTTAGGGGCTGGAGGAGATTACAGAGATAGGGAGCGGTGTAGGTGATGGAAGAGGTTACAGAGATAGGGAGTCGTGTAGGGGCTGGAGGAGTTTAAATTGATAGGGAGCTTTGTAGGTGCTGGAGGAGTTTACAGAGATAGGGAGGGTTGAAGGGAGTGGAGGAGTTTACAGAGTTAGGGTGCGGTGTAGGTGCTGGAGGTGATTACAGAGATAGGGAGGTGTTTAGGGGCTGCAAGAGGTTACAGGGATAGGGAGTGTTGTAGGGGCTGGGATAGGTTACAGAGAACAGGAGGTTTGTAGTGAGTGGAGGAGGTTACAGAGATAGGGAGGGTTGTAGAGATTGGAGGAGTTTACAGAGATAGGGAGGGGTGTAGGTGGCTGGAACTTTTACAGAGATATGGAGGGATGTAGGGGATGGAGGAGGTTACAGAGATAGGGACTGTTGTAGTGAGTGGAGTTGGTTACAGAGAGATAGGGAGGATTGTAGGGCTTGGAGGAGTTACAGACAATGGGAGCGTTGTAGGTGCTGGAGGAGTTTACAGAGATGGGGAGGGGTGTAGAGACTGGAGGAGGTTACAGAGATAGGGAGGGGTGTAGAGAATGGAGGAGGTTACTGAGATAGGGAGGGGTGTAGAGACTGGAGGAGGTTACAGAGATAGAGAAGGGTGTAGAGACTGGAGGAGGTTACAGAGATAGGGAGGGGTGTAGAGACTGGAGGAGGTTACAGAGATAGGGAGGGGTGTAGAGACTAGAGGAGGTTACAGAGATAGGGAGGGGTGTAGAGACTGGAGGAGGTTACAGAGATAGGGAGGGGTGTAGAGACTGGAGAAGGTTACAGAGATAGGGAGGGGTGTAGAGACTGGAGGAGGTTACAGAGATAGGGAGGGGTGTAGAGACTGGAGGAGGTTACAGAGATAGGGAGGGGTGTAGAGACTAGAGAAGGTTACAGAGATAGGGAGGGGTGTAGAGACTGGAGGAGGTTACAGAGATAGGGATGGGTGTAGAGACTGGAGGAGGTTACAGAGATAGGGAGATTTGTAGGGGCTGGATGGTTACAACAAAGGGAGGGTTGTAGGGGCTGGAGGAGGTTACAGAGATAGGGAGAGGTTTACTGGCTGAGAATGTTGCAGTGATATGGAGTGTTGTATGTGGCTGGAGGTGGTTACAGAGATAGGGAGGGTTGTATGGCCTGGAGGTGGTCACAGAGATAAGGAGGGGTGTAGGGCCTGGAGGAGGTTACAGAGATAAGGAGGGGTTTAGGGACTGTACGAGGTTACTGAGATAGGGATGGGTATAGGGTGCTGGAGGATGTTACAGAGATAGGGAGGTTTGTAAGGGCTGGAGGAGCTTACAGAGATAGGGAACGTTGTAGTGAGTGGAGGAGGTATCCAAAATAGGGAGTCTTGTAGGGTTTGACAGAGGTTACATAGATCGGGATAGTTGTAGTGAGTGTAGGAGGTTACGGAGAAAGGGTGGGTTGTAAGGAGTGGAGGACATTACAGAGAGAGGGAGGGTTGTAGAGGGTGGAAGATTTTACAGAGATAGGGATGGGCCGCAGGGGCTGGAGGAGGTTACAGAGATACGGAGGTGTGTAGGGTCTGGAAGAAGTTACAGAGACAGGGAGGTTTGTAGGGACTGGTGGAGCTTACAGAGGTAGAGAGGTGTGTCGGGGCTGGAGGAGGTTCCAGATATAGGGAGCGGTGTAGGGGCTGGAGGAGCTTACAGAGATAGGAAGGTGTGTAGGGGCAGGAAGCGGTTACAGAGTTAAGGAGTGTTGTAGGGGCTGGAGGAGTTTACAGAGATAGGGAGAGGTGTAGGGGCTGAGAATGTTGCAGTGATAGGGAGGGTTGTTTGTGGCTGGAGGTGATTACAGAGATAGGGAGGGTTGTAGGGGCTGGAGGTGGTTACAGAGATAAGGAGGGTGGAGGGTCTGGAGGTGATTACAGAGATAAGGAGGGGTGTAAGGTCTGGATGAGGTTACAGAGAAAGAGAGGGCTGTAGATGGCTGGAGATGGTTCTGGAGATAGGGAGGGTTGTCTGGGCTGGAGGTTGTTACTGAAATAGTGAGCGTTATGGGGACTGGAAGAGGTTACAGAGAAATGGAAGTTTGTAATGGCTGGAATAATTTACAGAGATAGTGAGGGTCATACAGGCTGGAGGAGGTTACGGAGATAGGGAGGGCTGTATTGGCTGTTGGAGGTTACAGAGATAAGTTGTGGTGTAGGGGCTGGAGGTGGTTACAGAGATAGGTCGCTTTGTAGGGGCTGGAGGAGGTTACAGTGATTGGGAGGTTCGTAGTGCTGGAGGAGTTACAGAGATAGGGAGTGTTGTCGGGGCTGCAGCAGTTTACAGAAATAGGGAGGATTGTAGTGAGTGGAAGATGTGACAGAGATAGGGAGGGGTGTAGGAGCTGGAGGAGGTTACAGAGATAAGGAGGGGTGTAGGGACTGGAGGTGGTTACAGAGATAGTGACAGTTGTAGTGGCCTAAGGAAATTACAGAGATAGGGAGGTTTCTAGAAGCTGGAGTAGGTTACAGAGATCAGGAGGGTTGTAGTGAGTGGAGGAGTTTACAGAGATAGAGAGGGGTGTAAGGGCCAGAGGAGATTACGGGGATAGGGAGGGTTGTAGGTGGCTGGAAGTGGTTACAGAGATAGGGAGGGGTGTAGGGGCTGGAGGAGTTTACAAAGATAAGGAGGTTTGTAAAGGCTGGAGGAGGTTACAGAGATAGGGAGGGGTGTAGGGGCTGGAGGAGTTTACGGAAATAGGGATGGATGTATGGGCTGGAGGTTACAGAGATAGTGAGAGTTGTAGTGGCCTAAGGAAATTACGGAGATAGGGAGGTTTGTAGTGCTGGAGGAGTTACAGAGATAAGGAGAATTGTAGGGGCTGGAGGTGGTTACAGAGATAGGGAGGAGTGTAGGGGCTGGAGGTGTTTACATAGATAAGGAGGTTTGTAAGGGCTGGAGGAGGTTACAGAGATAGGACGGGATGTAGGGTCTGGAGGAGGTTACAGAGATAGGGAGGGGCGTAGGGGCTGGAGGAGGTTACGGTGATGGGAATGGGTGCAGGGGCTGGAGGAGGTTACAGATATCGGGAGTGGTGTAGTGGCTGGAGGAGATAACAGATATTTAGGGAGGGGTGTAGGGCATGGTGGAGGTTACAGTGATAGGGGGTTTGTAGGAGCTGGACAAAGTTACAGACATAGGGAGTGTTGTAGGGGCTGGAGGAGGTTAAAAACATAGGCAGTGTTGTACTGAGTGGAGGAGGTTACAGAGATAGGGACGGGTTTGGGTGGCTGGAGATGGTTACAGAGATATGGAGGGCTGTAGGGGCTGGAGGAGGTTACAGAGATAGGGACGGGTGTAAGTGGCTGGAGGAGGTTACAGAGATAGGGAGGTGTGTAGCGGCTGGGGGTGTTTACAGAGATAGGAGAGATGTAGGGGCTGGATGAGTTTACAGTGTTAGGGATTGGGTGTAGGTGCTGGAGGAGGTTACAGAGATAAGGAGGGGTATAGGGGCTGTACGAAGTTACTGAGA
The DNA here is from genome assembly GCA_026770705.1 of Isurus oxyrinchus. Classification (NCBI taxonomy): domain Eukaryota; kingdom Metazoa; phylum Chordata; class Chondrichthyes; order Lamniformes; family Lamnidae; genus Isurus; species Isurus oxyrinchus. The sequence goes on from JANJGN010001322.1 coordinate 87,020, forward strand.
TAGGGATGGGTATAGGGTGCTGGAGGAGGTTACAGAGATAGGGAGGTTTGTAAGGGCTGGAGGAGCTTACAGAGATAGGGAAGGGTGTAGCGGCTGGGGGAGTTTACAGACATCGGGAGCATTGTAGTGACTGGAGGAGGTATCCGAGATAGGGAGTCTTGTAGGGTTTGACAGAGGTTACATAGATAGGGATAGTTGTAGTGAGTGTAGGAGGTTATGGAGAAAGTGAGGGTTGTAGGGAGTGGAGGACATTGCTGACATAGGGAGGGTTGTAGGGGCTGGAGAATTTTACAGAGATAGGGATGCAGGGGCTGGAGGAGGTAACAGAGATACGGAGGTGTGAAGGATCTGGAGGAAGTTACAGAGATAGAGAGGTGTATAGGTGCTGGAGGAGGTTCCAGATATAGGGAGAGGTGTAGGGGCTGGAGAAGGTTATAGAGATAGGAAGGTGTGTAGGGGCAGGAAGCTGTGACAGAGTTAAGGAGGGTTGTAAGGGCTGGAGGAGGTTACTGAGATAGGGAGGGATGTAGAATCTGGAGGAGATTACAGAGATAGGGAGTGGTGTTGGGACTGAAGGAAGTTACAGAAACAGGGAGAGGATTAGTTGCTGGAGGAGGTGACAGAGGTAGGGAGGGGTGTAGTGGCATGGAGGAGGTTACAGAGATAGGGTGGTTTGTAGGCGCTTGACAAAGTTAGAGAGATAGGGTGGGTTGTAGTAAGTGGAGGAGGTTACAGAGATAGGGACGGGTGTAGGTGGCTGGAGGTGGTTACAGATATATGGAGGTGTGTAGGGGTTGGAGGAGATTACAGAGATAGGGATGGTTGTAAATGGCTGGAGGTGGTTACAGAGATAGGGAGGTGGGTACAGCTGGAGGAGTTTACAGAGATAGGAAAGATGTAGGGGCTGGATGTGTTTACAGAGTTAGGGATGGGTGTAGGTGCTGGAGGAGGTTACAGAGATAGGGATGGGTGTAGGTGTTGGAGGAGGTTACAGAGATAAGGAGGGGTGTAGGGGCTGTACGAGGTTTCTGAGATAGGGATGGGTATAAGGTGCTGGAGGAGGTTACAGAGATAGGGAGGTTTGTAAGGGCTGGAGGGGCTTACAGAGATAGGGAGCGTTGTAGTGAGTGGAGGTGCTATCCGAGATAGGGAGTCTTGTAGGGTTTGACAGAGGTTACATTGATAGGGATGGTTGTAGTGAGTGTAGGAGGTTACGGAGAAAGGGAGGGTTGTATGGAGTGGAGGACATTGCAGACATAGGGAGGGTTGTAGGGGCTGGAGAATTTTACAGAGATAGGGATGGGGTGCAGGGGCTGGAGGAGGTTACAGAGATACGGAGGTGTGTAGGGTCAGGAGGAGGTTACAGAGATACAGAGGTGTATAGGTGCTGGAGGAGGTTCCAGATATAGGGAGTGGTGTAGGGATTGGAGGAGGTTGCAGAGATAGGGATGGGTGTAGGACTGGAGGAGGTTACAGAGAAAGGAAGGGGTGCGAGGCTGGAGGAGGTTACAGAGATGGGAAGTTACAGAGATAGGGAGGGAGTTACAGAGATAAGGAGAGTTGTAGGGCTGGAGGAGGTTACAGAGATAGGGAGGGGTGTAGGAGGTGGAAGAGGTTACAGAGATAGGGAGGGGTGTAGGGGCTGGAGGAGGTTACAGAGTTAGGGAGGGAGTTACAGAGATGAGGAGGGGTGTAGGGCTGGAGGAGGTTACAGAGATAGGGAGGGAGTTAAAGAGATAGGGAGGGGTGAGAGGCTGGAGAGCGTTACAGAGATAGGGATGTGTGTAGGAGCTGGAGGATGTTACAGAGATAGGGAGGGTTGTAGGGATTGGAGGAGGTTACAGAGATAGGGAGGGGTGTAGGGACTGGAGGAAGTTACAGAGATAGGGAGGGGTGAGAGGCTGGAGGAGGTTACAGAGATACGGAGGGGTGTAGGTGCCGGAGGAGGTTACAAATATATGGAGGGTTGTAGGGGCTGGAGGAGGTTACAGACATAGGGAGGAGTGTAGGGATTGGAGGAGGTTACAGAGATAGGGCGGGTTGTAGGGACTAGAGGAGGTTACAGAGATAGGAAGGGGTGCGAGGCTGGAGGAGGTTACAGAGTTAGGGAGAGGTGTAGCAGCCGGAGGAGGTTACAGAGATAGTGAGGGGTGTAGATTCTGGAGGGGGTTACAGAGTTCTGGAGGGGTGTACGGGCATGAGGAGGTTACAGAGATAGGGAGGGGTGTAGGGACTGGAGAAGATTACAGAGATAGGGAGGGGTGAACGGGCTGGAGAAGCTTACAGAGATAGGGTGCGGTGTAAGGGTTGGAGCAGGTTACAGAGTTAGGGAGGGGCGTAGGGGTTGCAGTAGGTTACAGAGATAGGGAGGGGTGTAGGGGCTGGAGGAGGTTACAGAGATAGGGAGGGGTGTAGGGGCTGGAGGAGGTTACAGAGGTAGGGACGGTGTAGGGGCTGGAGGAGGTTACAGAGATAGGGAGGGTGTAGTGGCTGGAGGAGGTTACAGATGTAGGGACGGTGTAGGGGCTGGAGGAGGTTACAGAGATAGGGAGGGGTGTAGGGGTTGGAGGATGTTACAGAGATAGGGTGGGTTGTAGGGGCAGGAGGAGTTTACAGAGATCGGGAGCGATGAGAGGCTGGAGGAGGTTACAGAGATAGGGAGGGGCGTAGGGGCTGGAGGAGGTTACAGAGATAGGGAGGTCTGTAGGTGTTGGAGGAGGTTACAAGGATAAGGAGGAGTGTAGGGACTGGAGGTGGTAACAGAGATAGGGGGAGGTGCAGGGGCTGGAGGAAGTTACAGAGATAGGGAGGGGTGTAGGGGCTGGAGGAGGTCACAGAGATAGGTAGGGGTGAGAGGCTGGAGGAGGTTACAGAGATAGGGAGAGGAGTAGGAGCCAGAGGAGGTTACAAAGATAGGGAGGGGTGTAGGGGCTGGAGGAGGTTACAGACATAGGGAGGGGTGTAGGGATTGGAGGAGGTTACAGAGATAGGGAGGGGTGTATGGACTGGAGGACGTTACAGAGATAGGGAGGGTGCAAGGCTGGAGGAGTTTACAGAGTTAGGGAGAGGTGTAGGAGCCCGAGGTGGTTACAGAGATAGGCAGGGTTGTAGGGGCTGGAGGAGGTTACAGAGATAGGGAGGGGTGTAGGTCTGGAGGAGTTACAGAGATAGGGAGGGGTGTAGGGTTTGGAGCAGGTTACAGAGATAGGGAGGGGCGTAGGGGCTGGAGGAGGTTACAGAGTTAGGGAGGTGTGTAGGGTGCAGCACACCCTCAAATGCGGACTCTCTAGTAGTGCAGCACACCCCAATTATTGACCCTCCAATAGTGCAGCGTACCTTCAATTACTGACACTGCAATTGTGTAGCTCCCCCTCAAATTCTGACACTCCAATAGTGCAGCACACCCTCAATTACAGACACACAAATAGTGCAGAATACTGTAAATTACTGACACTCCAATAGTGCAGCACACCCCCAATTATTGACCCTCCAATAGTGCAGCAAACCGTCAATTACTGACACTGCAATAGGGTAGCACCCCCTCAATTACTGACACTCAATAGTGCGGCACACCCTCAATTACTGACACTCCAATCGTGCAGCACACCCTCAATTACTGACACTCAAATCGTGCAGCACACCCTCAATTAATGACCCTCCAATATTGCAGCACACCCTCAATTACTGATACCATGTACTGCAGAACACCCTGAATTACTGTCCTTTCAATAGTCTAGCACACACTCAATGACCCTCCAATAGTGCAGTACACCCTCAATCACTGCCACACCTATAGTGCAGCAAATCCTGAATTACTGACCCTGCAATAGTGCAGCACACTCTCAATTACTTGCACACCTCTAGTGCAGCACCCCCTCATTCACTGACATTCCAAAAGTGCAGCACACCCTCAATTGATGACTCTTCAATCATGCAGCACAGTCTCATTTACTGATCCTCCAATAGTGCAGCACACCCTCAAACACTGACCCTCTAATAGTGCATCACACCTTCAATTACTGACCTTCCGACATTGCGGAACACCCTCAATTACACACCATCCACTAGTGCAGCACTCCCTCAATTAATGACACTCCAACAGTGCAGCACAGCATCAATTACTGACACTTCAATACTGAAGGTAACCCTCAATTACTGAACCTCCAATAGTGCAGCAAACCTTCAATTACTGACCGTCCAATCATGCAGCACAGTCTCAATTACTGACCCTCCAACAGTGCAGCACACCCTGAATTACTGACACTCCAACAGTGCAGCACAGCATCAATTACTGACCCTCCAATAGTGCAGCACACCCTGAATTACTGACCCTCCAACAGTGCAGCACACTCTGAATTACTGACACTCCAACAGTGCAGCACAGCATCAGTTACTGACCCTCCAATAGTGCAGCACACCCTCAATTACTGACCCTCCAATAGTGCAGCACACCCTCAATTACTGACATTCCAACAGTATAGCACGGTCTCAATTACTGACATTCCAACAGTGCAGCACACCCCCAATTACTGACACTCCAACAGTATAGCACGGTCTCAATTACTGACACTCCAACAGTGCAGCACACCCCCAATTACTGACACTCCAACAGTATAGCACGGTCTCAATTACTGGCATTCCAATAGTGCAGCACACCCCCAATTACTGACACTCCTATTGTGCAGCATATCCTCAATTATTTACAATCCAATACTGCAGCAAACCCACAATTACCGACGACCAATCATGCAGCACACCCTCAATTACCGACGACCAATCATGCAGCACACCCTCAATTACTGACATGCAAGTCGTGCAGCAGACACTCAGTTACTTATGCTCCAATATTGAAGCACACTGTCAATTCCTGACAATCCATTAGTGCAGCCGAAGGAGGTTCCAGATATAAGGAGGGTTTAGGGTCTGGAGGAGATTACAGAGATAGGAAGGTTTGTAGGAGCAGGAGGAGGATACTGAGTTGGGGAGGGTTGTTGGGTCTGGAGGAGGTTACAGAGATCGGGTGGGTTGTGGTGAGTGGAGAAGTTTACAGAGATAGGGAGGGTTGTAGGGAGTGGAGAAGTTTACAGAGATCAGGAGGGTTGTAGGGGCTGTAGGAGTTTACAGAGATAGGGTGGGATGTAGGATCTGGAGGAGATTACAGAGATAGGGAGTGGTGTAGGGGCTGAAGGAGGTTACAGAAACAGGGAGAGAATTAGGTGCTGGAGGAGGTTACAGAGATAGGGAGGGTTGTAGGGGCTGGAGGAGGTTACGGTGATGGGAATGGGTGCAGGGGCTGGAGGAGGTTACAGATATCGGGAGTGGTGTAGTGGCTGGAGGAGATAACAGATATTTAGGGAGGGGTGTAGGGCATGGTGGAGGTTACAGTGATAGGGGGTTTGTAGGAGCTGGACAAAGTTACAGACATAGGGAGTGTTGTAGGGGCTGGAGGAGGTTAAAAACATAGGCAGTGTTGTACTGAGTGGAGGAGGTTACAGAGATAGGGACGGGTTTGGGTGGCTGGAGATGGTTACAGAGATATGGAGGGCTGTAGGGGCTGGAGGAGGTTACAGAGATAGGGACGGGTGTAAGTGGCTGGAGGAGGTTACAGAGATAGGGAGGTGTGTAGCGGCTGGGGGTGTTTACAGAGATAGGAGAGATGTAGGGGCTGGATGAGTTTACAGTGTTAGGGATTGGGTGTAGGTGCTGGAGGAGGTTACAGAGATAAGGAGGGGTATAGGGGCTGTACGAAGTTACTGAGATAGGGATGGGTATAGGGTGCTGGAGGAGGTTACAGAGATAGGGAGGTTTGTAAGGGCTGGAGGAGCTTACAGAGATAGGGAAGGGTGTAGCGGCTGGGGGAGTTTACAGACATCGGGAGCATTGTAGTGACTGGAGGAGGTATCCGAGATAGGGAGTCTTGTAGGGTTTGACAGAGGTTACATAGATAGGGATAGTTGTAGTGAGTGTAGGAGGTTATGGAGAAAGTGAGGGTTGTAGGGAGTGGAGGACATTGCTGACATAGGGAGGGTTGTAGGGGCTGGAGAATTTTACAGAGATAGGGATGCAGGGGCTGGAGGAGGTAACAGAGATACGGAGGTGTGAAGGATCTGGAGGAAGTTACAGAGATAGAGAGGTGTATAGGTGCTGGAGGAGGTTCCAGATATAGGGAGAGGTGTAGGGGCTGGAGAAGGTTATAGAGATAGGAAGGTGTGTAGGGGCAGGAAGCTGTGACAGAGTTAAGGAGGGTTGTAAGGGCTGGAGGAGGTTACTGAGATAGGGAGGGATGTAGAATCTGGAGGAGATTACAGAGATAGGGAGTGGTGTTGGGACTGAAGGAAGTTACAGAAACAGGGAGAGGATTAGTTGCTGGAGGAGGTGACAGAGGTAGGGAGGGGTGTAGTGGCATGGAGGAGGTTACAGAGATAGGGTGGTTTGTAGGCGCTTGACAAAGTTAGAGAGATAGGGTGGGTTGTAGTAAGTGGAGGAGGTTACAGAGATAGGGACGGGTGTAGGTGGCTGGAGGTGGTTACAGATATATGGAGGTGTGTAGGGGTTGGAGGAGATTACAGAGATAGGGATGGTTGTAAATGGCTGGAGGTGGTTACAGAGATAGGGAGGTGGGTACAGCTGGAGGAGTTTACAGAGATAGGAAAGATGTAGGGGCTGGATGTGTTTACAGAGTTAGGGATGGGTGTAGGTGCTGGAGGAGGTTACAGAGATAGGGATGGGTGTAGGTGTTGGAGGAGGTTACAGAGATAAGGAGGGGTGTAGGGGCTGTACGAGGTTTCTGAGATAGGGATGGGTATAAGGTGCTGGAGGAGGTTACAGAGATAGGGAGGTTTGTAAGGGCTGGAGGGGCTTACAGAGATAGGGAGCGTTGTAGTGAGTGGAGGTGCTATCCGAGATAGGGAGTCTTGTAGGGTTTGACAGAGGTTACATTGATAGGGATGGTTGTAGTGAGTGTAGGAGGTTACGGAGAAAGGGAGGGTTGTATGGAGTGGAGGACATTGCAGACATAGGGAGGGTTGTAGGGGCTGGAGAATTTTACAGAGATAGGGATGGGGTGCAGGGGCTGGAGGAGGTTACAGAGATACGGAGGTGTGTAGGGTCAGGAGGAGGTTACAGAGATACAGAGGTGTATAGGTGCTGGAGGAGGTTCCAGATATAGGGAGTGGTGTAGGGATTGGAGGAGGTTACAGAGATAGGGATGGGTGTAGGACTGGAGGAGGTTACAGAGAAAGGAAGGGGTGCGAGGCTGGAGGAGGTTACAGAGATGGGAAGTTACAGAGATAGGGAGGGAGTTACAGAGATAAGGAGAGTTGTAGGGCTGGAGGAGGTTACAGAGATAGGGAGGGGTGTAGGAGGTGGAAGAGGTTACAGAGATAGGGAGGGGTGTAGGGGCTGGAGGAGGTTACAGAGTTAGGGAGGGAGTTACAGAGATGAGGAGGGGTGTAGGGCTGGAGGAGGTTACAGAGATAGGGAGGGAGTTAAAGAGATAGGGAGGGGTGAGAGGCTGGAGAGCGTTACAGAGATAGGGATGTGTGTAGGAGCTGGAGGATGTTACAGAGATAGGGAGGGTTGTAGGGATTGGAGGAGGTTACAGAGATAGGGAGGGGTGTAGGGACTGGAGGAAGTTACAGAGATAGGGAGGGGTGAGAGGCTGGAGGAGGTTACAGAGATACGGAGGGGTGTAGGTGCCGGAGGAGGTTACAAATATATGGAGGGTTGTAGGGGCTGGAGGAGGTTACAGACATAGGGAGGAGTGTAGGGATTGGAGGAGGTTACAGAGATAGGGCGGGTTGTAGGGACTAGAGGAGGTTACAGAGATAGGAAGGGGTGCGAGGCTGGAGGAGGTTACAGAGTTAGGGAGAGGTGTAGCAGCCGGAGGAGGTTACAGAGATAGTGAGGGGTGTAGATTCTGGAGGGGGTTACAGAGTTCTGGAGGGGTGTACGGGCATGAGGAGGTTACAGAGATAGGGAGGGGTGTAGGGACTGGAGAAGATTACAGAGATAGGGAGGGGTGAACGGGCTGGAGAAGCTTACAGAGATAGGGTGCGGTGTAAGGGTTGGAGCAGGTTACAGAGTTAGGGAGGGGCGTAGGGGTTGCAGTAGGTTACAGAGATAGGGAGGGGTGTAGGGGCTGGAGGAGGTTACAGAGATAGGGAGGGGTGTAGGGGCTGGAGGAGGTTACAGAGGTAGGGACGGTGTAGGGGCTGGAGGAGGTTACAGAGATAGGGAGGGTGTAGTGGCTGGAGGAGGTTACAGATGTAGGGACGGTGTAGGGGCTGGAGGAGGTTACAGAGATAGGGAGGGGTGTAGGGGTTGGAGGATGTTACAGAGATAGGGTGGGTTGTAGGGGCAGGAGGAGTTTACAGAGATCGGGAGCGATGAGAGGCTGGAGGAGGTTACAGAGATAGGGAGGGGCGTAGGGGCTGGAGGAGGTTACAGAGATAGGGAGGTCTGTAGGTGTTGGAGGAGGTTACAAGGATAAGGAGGAGTGTAGGGACTGGAGGTGGTAACAGAGATAGGGGGAGGTGCAGGGGCTGGAGGAAGTTACAGAGATAGGGAGGGGTGTAGGGGCTGGAGGAGGTCACAGAGATAGGTAGGGGTGAGAGGCTGGAGGAGGTTACAGAGATAGGGAGAGGAGTAGGAGCCAGAGGAGGTTACAAAGATAGGGAGGGGTGTAGGGGCTGGAGGAGGTTACAGACATAGGGAGGGGTGTAGGGATTGGAGGAGGTTACAGAGATAGGGAGGGGTGTATGGACTGGAGGACGTTACAGAGATAGGGAGGGTGCAAGGCTGGAGGAGTTTACAGAGTTAGGGAGAGGTGTAGGAGCCCGAGGTGGTTACAGAGATAGGCAGGGTTGTAGGGGCTGGAGGAGGTTACAGAGATAGGGAGGGGTGTAGGTCTGGAGGAGTTACAGAGATAGGGAGGGGTGTAGGGTTTGGAGCAGGTTACAGAGATAGGGAGGGGCGTAGGGGCTGGAGGAGGTTACAGAGTTAGGGAGGTGTGTAGGGTGCAGCACACCCTCAAATGCGGACTCTCTAGTAGTGCAGCACACCCCAATTATTGACCCTCCAATAGTGCAGCGTACCTTCAATTACTGACACTGCAATTGTGTAGCTCCCCCTCAAATTCTGACACTCCAATAGTGCAGCACACCCTCAATTACAGACACACAAATAGTGCAGAATACTGTAAATTACTGACACTCCAATAGTGCAGCACACCCCCAATTATTGACCCTCCAATAGTGCAGCAAACCGTCAATTACTGACACTGCAATAGGGTAGCACCCCTCAATTACTGACACTCAATAGTGCGGCACACCCTCAATTACTGACACTCCAATTGTGCAGCACACCTTCAATTACTGACACTCCAATCGTGCAGCACACCCTCAATTACTGACACTCAAATCGTGCAGCACACCCTCAATTAATGACCCTCCAATATTGCAGCACACCCTCAATTACTGATACCATGTACTGCAGAACACCCTGAATTACTGTCCTTTCAATAGTCTAGCACACACTCAATGACCCTCCAATAGTGCAGTACACCCTCAATCACTGCCACACCTATAGTGCAGCAAATCCTGAATTACTGACCCTGCAATAGTGCAGCACACTCTCAATTACTTGCACACCTCTAGTGCAGCACCCCCTCATTCACTGACATTCCAAAAGTGCAGCACACCCTCAATTGATGACTCTTCAATCATGCAGCACAGTCTCATTTACTGATCCTCCAATAGTGCAGCACACCCTCAAACACTGACCCTCTAATAGTGCATCACACCTTCAATTACTGACCTTCCGACATTGCGGAACACCCTCAATTACACACCATCCACTAGTGCAGCACTCCCTCAATTAATGACACTCCAACAGTGCAGCACAGCATCAATTACTGACACTTCAATACTGAAGGTAACCCTCAATTACTGAACCTCCAATAGTGCAGCAAACCTTCAATTACTGACCGTCCAATCATGCAGCACAGTCTCAATTACTGACCCTCCAACAGTGCAGCACACCCTGAATTACTGACACTCCAACAGTGCAGCACAGCATCAATTACTGACCCTCCAATAGTGCAGCACACCCTGAATTACTGACCCTCCAACAGTGCAGCACACTCTGAATTACTGACACTCCAACAGTGCAGCACAGCATCAGTTACTGACCCTCCAATAGTGCAGCACACCCTCAATTACTGACCCTCCAATAGTGCAGCACACCCTCAATTACTGACATTCCAACAGTATAGCACGGTCTCAATTACTGACATTCCAACAGTGCAGCACACCCCCAATTACTGACACTCCAACAGTATAGCACGGTCTCAATTACTGACACTCCAACAGTGCAGCACACCCCCAATTACTGACACTCCAACAGTATAGCACGGTCTCAATTACTGGCATTCCAATAGTGCAGCACACCCCCAATTACTGACACTCCTATTGTGCAGCATATCCTCAATTATTTACAATCCAATACTGCAGCAAACCCACAATTACCGACGACCAATCATGCAGCACACCCTCAATTACCGACGACCAATCATGCAGCACACCCTCAATTACTGACATGCAAGTCGTGCAGCAGACACTCAGTTACTTATGCTCCAATATTGAAGCACACTGTCAATTCCTGACAATCCATTAGTGCAGCCGAAGGAGGTTCCAGATATAAGGAGGGTTTAGGGTCTGGAGGAGATTACAGAGATAGGAAGGTTTGTAGGAGCAGGAGGAGGATACTGAGTTGGGGAGGGTTGTTGGGTCTGGAGGAGGTTACAGAGATCGGGTGGGTTGTGGTGAGTGGAGAAGTTTACAGAGATAGGGAGGGTTGTAGGGAGTGGAGAAGTTTACAGAGATCAGGAGGGTTGTAGGGGCTGTAGGAGTTTACAGAGATAGGGTGGGATGTAGGATCTGGAGGAGATTACAGAGATAGGGAGTGGTGTAGGGGCTGAAGGAGGTTACAGAAACAGGGAGAGAATTAGGTGCTGGAGGAGGTTACAGAGATAGGGAGGGTTGTAGGGGCTGGAGGAGGTTACGGTGATGGGAATGGGTGCAGGGGCTGGAGGAGGTTACAGATATCGGGAGTGGTGTAGTGGCTGGAGGAGATAACAGATATTTAGGGAGGGGTGTAGGGCATGGTGGAGGTTACAGTGATAGGGGGTTTGTAGGAGCTGGACAAAGTTACAGACATAGGGAGTGTTGTAGGGGCTGGAGGAGGTTAAAAACATAGGCAGTGTTGTACTGAGTGGAGGAGGTTACAGAGATAGGGACGGGTTTGGGTGGCTGGAGATGGTTACAGAGATATGGAGGGCTGTAGGGGCTGGAGGAGGTTACAGAGATAGGGACGGGTGTAAGTGGCTGGAGGAGGTTACAGAGATAGGGAGGTGTGTAGCGGCTGGGGGTGTTTACAGAGATAGGAGAGATGTAGGGGCTGGATGAGTTTACAGTGTTAGGGATTGGGTGTAGGTGCTGGAGGAGGTTACAGAGATAAGGAGGGGTATAGGGGCTGTACGAAGTTACTGAGATAGGGATGGGTATAGGGTGCTGGAGGAGGTTACAGAGATAGGGAGGTTTGTAAGGGCTGGAGGAGCTTACAGAGATAGGGAAGGGTGTAGCGGCTGGGGGAGTTTACAGACATCGGGAGCATTGTAGTGACTGGAGGAGGTATCCGAGATAGGGAGTCTTGTAGGGTTTGACAGAGGTTACATAGATAGGGATAGTTGTAGTGAGTGTAGGAGGTTATGGAGAAAGTGAGGGTTGTAGGGAGTGGAGGACATTGCTGACATAGGGAGGGTTGTAGGGGCTGGAGAATTTTACAGAGATAGGGATGCAGGGGCTGGAGGAGGTAACAGAGATACGGAGGTGTGAAGGATCTGGAGGAAGTTACAGAGATAGAGAGGTGTATAGGTGCTGGAGGAGGTTCCAGATATAGGGAGAGGTGTAGGGGCTGGAGAAGGTTATAGAGATAGGAAGGTGTGTAGGGGCAGGAAGCTGTGACAGAGTTAAGGAGGGTTGTAAGGGCTGGAGGAGGTTACTGAGATAGGGAGGGATGTAGAATCTGGAGGAGATTACAGAGATAGGGAGTGGTGTTGGGACTGAAGGAAGTTACAGAAACAGGGAGAGGATTAGTTGCTGGAGGAGGTGACAGAGGTAGGGAGGGGTGTAGTGGCATGGAGGAGGTTACAGAGATAGGGTGGTTTGTAGGCGCTTGACAAAGTTAGAGAGATAGGGTGGGTTGTAGTAAGTGGAGGAGGTTACAGAGATAGGGACGGGTGTAGGTGGCTGGAGGTGGTTACAGATATATGGAGGTGTGTAGGGGTTGGAGGAGATTACAGAGATAGGGATGGTTGTAAATGGCTGGAGGTGGTTACAGAGATAGGGAGGTGGGTACAGCTGGAGGAGTTTACAGAGATAGGAAAGATGTAGGGGCTGGATGTGTTTACAGAGTTAGGGATGGGTGTAGGTGCTGGAGGAGGTTACAGAGATAGGGATGGGTGTAGGTGTTGGAGGAGGTTACAGAGATAAGGAGGGGTGTAGGGGCTGTACGAGGTTTCTGAGATAGGGATGGGTATAAGGTGCTGGAGGAGGTTACAGAGATAGGGAGGTTTGTAAGGGCTGGAGGGGCTTACAGAGATAGGGAGCGTTGTAGTGAGTGGAGGTGCTATCCGAGATAGGGAGTCTTGTAGGGTTTGACAGAGGTTACATTGATAGGGATGGTTGTAGTGAGTGTAGGAGGTTACGGAGAAAGGGAGGGTTGTATGGAGTGGAGGACATTGCAGACATAGGGAGGGTTGTAGGGGCTGGAGAATTTTACAGAGATAGGGATGGGGTGCAGGGGCTGGAGGAGGTTACAGAGATACGGAGGTGTGTAGGGTCAGGAGGAGGTTACAGAGATACAGAGGTGTATAGGTGCTGGAGGAGGTTCCAGATATAGGGAGTGGTGTAGGGATTGGAGGAGGTTACAGAGATAGGGATGGGTGTAGGACTGGAGGAGGTTACAGAGAAAGGAAGGGGTGCGAGGCTGGAGGAGGTTACAGAGATGGGAAGTTACAGAGATAGGGAGGGAGTTACAGAGATAAGGAGAGTTGTAGGGCTGGAGGAGGTTACAGAGATAGGGAGGGGTGTAGGAGGTGGAAGAGGTTACAGAGATAGGGAGGGGTGTAGGGGCTGGAGGAGGTTACAGAGTTAGGGAGGGAGTTACAGAGATGAGGAGGGGTGTAGGGCTGGAGGAGGTTACAGAGATAGGGAGGGAGTTAAAGAGATAGGGAGGGGTGAGAGGCTGGAGAGCGTTACAGAGATAGGGATGTGTGTAGGAGCTGGAGGATGTTACAGAGATAGGGAGGGTTGTAGGGATTGGAGGAGGTTACAGAGATAGGGAGGGGTGTAGGGACTGGAGGAAGTTACAGAGATAGGGAGGGGTGAGAGGCTGGAGGAGGTTACAGAGATACGGAGGGGTGTAGGGGTTAGAGGAGGTTACAGAGATAGGGAGGGGTCTAGGGACTGCAGGAGGTTACAGAGATACGGAGGGGTGAGAGGCTGGAGGAGGTTACAGTGATAGGGAGAGGAGTAGGTGCCGGAGGAGGTTACAAATATATGGAGGGTTGTAGGGGCTGGAGGAGGTTACAGACATAGGGTGGAGTGTAGGGATTGGAGGAGGTTACAGAGATAGGGAGGGTTGTAGGGACTAGAGGAGGTTACAGAGATAGGAAGGGGTGCGAGGCTGGAGGAGGTTACAGAGTTAGGGAGAGGTGTAGCAGCCGGAGGAGGTTACAGAGATAGTGAGGGGTGTAGATTCTGGAGGGGGTTACAGAGTTCTGGAGGGGTGTACGGGCATGAGGAGGTTATAGAGATAGGGAGGGGTGTAGGGACTGGAGAAGATTACAGAGATAGGGAGGGGTGAACGGGCTGGAGAAGCTTACAGAGATAGGGTGCGGTGTAAGGGTTGGAGCAGGTTACAGAGTTAGGGAGGGGCGTAGGGGTTGCAGTTGGTTACAGAGATAGGGAGGGGTGTAGGGGCTGGAAAAGGTTACAGAGTTAGGGAGGGGTGTAGGGGCTGGAGGAGGTTACAGAGATAGGGAGGGTGTAGGGGCTGGAGGAGGTTACAGAGATAGGGAGGGGCGTAGGGGCTGGAGGAGGTTACAGAGATAGGGAGGTCTGTAGGTGTTGGAGGAGGTTACAAGGATAAGGAGGAGTGTAGGGACTGGAGGTGGTAACAGAGATAGGGGGAGGTGCAGGGGCTGGAGGAAGTTACAGAGATAGGGAGGGGTGTAGGGGCTGGAGGAGGTCACAGAGATAGGTAGGGGTGAGAGGCTGGAGGAGGTTACAGAGATAGGGAGAGGAGTAGGAGCCAGAGGAGGTTACAAAGATAGGGAGGGGTGTAGGGGCTGGAGGAGGTTACAGACATAGGGAGGGGTGTAGGGATTGGAGGAGGTTACAGAGATAGGGAGGGGTGTATGGACTGGAGGACGTTACAGAGATAGGGAGGGTGCAAGGCTGGAGGAGTTTACAGAGTTAGGGAGAGTTGTAGGAGCCCGAGGTGGTTACAGAGATAGGCAGGGTTGTAGGGGCTGGAGGAGGTTACAGAGATAGGGAGGGGTGTAGGTCTGGAGGAGTTACAGAGATAGGGAGGGGTGTAGGGTTTGGAGCAGGTTACAGAGATAGGGAGGGGCGTAGGGGCTGGAGGAGGTTACAGAGTTAGGGAGGGGTGTAGGGTGCAGCACACCCTCAAATGCGGACTCTCTAGTAGTGCAGCACACCCCCAATTATTGACCCTCCAATAGTGCAGCGTACCTTCAATTACTGACACTGCAATTGTGTAGATCCCCCTCAAATTCTGACACTCCAATAGTGCAGCACACCCTCAATTACAGACATTCAAATAGTGCAGAATACTGTAAATTACTGACACTCCAATAGTGCAGCACACCCCCAATTATTGACCCTCCAATAGTGCAGCAAACCGTCAATTACTGACACTGCAATAGGGTAGCACCCCCTCAATTACTGACACTCAATAGTGCGGCACACCCTCAATTACTGACACTCCAATCGTGCAGCACACCTTCAATTACTGACACTCCAATCGTGCAGCACACCCTCAATTACTGACACTCAAATCGTGCAGCACACCCTCAATTAATGACCCTCCAATATTGCAGCACACACTCAATCACTGCCACACCTATAGTGCAGCAAATCCTGAATTACTGACCCTGCAATAGTGCAGCACACTCTCAATTACTTGCACACCTCTAGTGCAGCACCCCCTCATTCACTGACATTCCAAAAGTGCAGCACACCCTCAATTGATGACTCTTCAATCATGCAGCACAGTCTCATTTACTGATCCTCCAATAGTGCAGCACACCCTCAAACACTGACCCTCTAATAGTGCATCACACCTTCAATTACTGACCTTCCGACATTGCGGAACACCCTCAATTACACACCATCCACTAGTGCAGCACTCCCTCAATTAATGACACTCCAACAGTGCAGCACAGCATCAATTACTGACACTTCAATACTGAAGGTAACCCTCAATTACTGAACCTCCAATAGTGCAGCAAACCTTCAATTACTGACCGTCCAATCATGCAGCTCAGTCTCAATTACTGACCCTCCAACAGTGCAGCACACCCTGAATTACTGACACTCCAACAGTGCAGCACAGCATCAATTACTGACCCTCCAATAGTGCAGCACACCCTGAATTACTGACCCTCCAACAGTGCAGCACACCCTGAATTACTGACACTCCAACAGTGCAGCACAGCATCAGTTACTGACCCTCCAATAGTGCAGCACACCCTCAATTACTGACCCTCCAATAGTGCAGCACACCCTCAATTACTGACATTCCAACAGTATAGCACGGTCTCAATTACTGACACTCCAATAGTGCAGCATACCCTCAATTACTGACACTCCTATTGTGCAGCATATCCTCAATTATTTACAATCCAATACTGCAGCACACCCACAATTACCGACGACCAATCATGCAGCACACCCTCAATTACTGAAATGCAAGTAGTGCAGCAGACACTCAGTTACTTATGCTCCAATATTGAAGCACACTGTCAATTCCTGACAATCCATTAGTGCAGCCGGAGGAGGTTCCAGATATAAGTGGGTTTAGGGTCTGGAGGAGATTACAGAGATAGGAAGGTTTGTAGGAGCAGGAGGAAGATACTGAGTTGGGGAGGGTTGTTGGGTCTGGAGGAGGTTACAGAGATCAGGAGGGTTGTAGGGGCTGTAGGAGTTTACAGAGATAGGGAGGGATGTAGGATCTGGAGGAGATTACAGAGATAGGGAGTGGTGTAGGGGCTGAAGGAGGTTACAGAAACAGGGAGAGGATTAGTTGCTGCAGGAGGTTACGGCGATAGGGATGGGTGTAGGGTCTGGAGGAGTTTACAGAGATCGGGAGTGGTGTAGTGGCTGGAGGAGTTAACAGAGGTAGGGAGGGGTGTAGGGCATGGAGGAGGTTACAGTGATAGGGGGGTTTGAAGATGCTGGACAAAGTTACAGACATAGGGAGTGTTACACCCTCAATTACTGACACTCCAATAGTGCAGCACACCCCCAATTATTGACCCTCCAATAATGCAGCATACCGTCAATTACTGACACTGCAATAGGGTAGCACCCCTCAATTACTGACACTCCAATAGTGCAGCACACCCTCAATTACTGACACTCCAATCATGCAGCACACCCTCAATTACTGATACTGCAATAGTGTAGCACCCCCTCAATTACAGACACTCAAATAATGCAGAATAATGTAAATTACTGACACTCCAGTAGTACAGTACACCCTCAATAACTGACACTCCAAAAGTGCACCACACCCTCAATTACTGACACTCCAATAGTGCAGCACACCCTCAATTACTGACACTCCAACAGTGCAGCACACCCCCAATTACTGACACTCCAACAGTATAGCACGGTCTCAATTACTGACACTCCAACAGTGCAGCACACCCCCAATTACTGACACTCCAACAGTATAGCACGGTCTCAATTACTGGCATTCCAATAGTGCAGCACACCCCCAATTACTGACACTCCTATTGTGCAGCATATCCTCAATTATTTACAATCCAATACTGCAGCAAACCCACAATTACCGACGACCAATCATGCAGCACACCCTCAATTACCGACGACCAATCATGCAGCACACCCTCAATTACTGACATGCAAGTCGTGCAGCAGACACTCAGTTACTTATGCTCCAATATTGAAGCACACTGTCAATTCCTGACAATCCATTAGTGCAGCCGAAGGAGGTTCCAGATATAAGGAGGGTTTAGGGTCTGGAGGAGATTACAGAGATAGGAAGGTTTGTAGGAGCAGGAGGAGGATACTGAGTTGGGGAGGGTTGTTGGGTCTGGAGGAGGTTACAGAGATCGGGTGGGTTGTGGTGAGTGGAGAAGTTTACAGAGATAGGGAGGGTTGTAGGGAGTGGAGAAGTTTACAGAGATCAGGAGGGTTGTAGGGGCTGTAGGAGTTTACAGAGATAGGGTGGGATGTAGGATCTGGAGGAGATTACAGAGATAGGGAGTGGTGTAGGGGCTGAAGGAGGTTACAGAAACAGGGAGAGAATTAGGTGCTGGAGGAGGTTACAGAGATAGGGAGGGTTGTAGGGGCTGGAGGAGGTTACGGTGATGGGAATGGGTGCAGGGGCTGGAGGAGGTTACAGATATCGGGAGTGGTGTAGTGGCTGGAGGAGATAACAGATATTTAGGGAGGGGTGTAGGGCATGGTGGAGGTTACAGTGATAGGGGGTTTGTAGGAGCTGGACAAAGTTACAGACATAGGGAGTGTTGTAGGGGCTGGAGGAGGTTAAAAACATAGGCAGTGTTGTACTGAGTGGAGGAGGTTACAGAGATAGGGACGGGTTTGGGTGGCTGGAGATGGTTACAGAGATATGGAGGGCTGTAGGGGCTGGAGGAGGTTACAGAGATAGGGACGGGTGTAAGTGGCTGGAGGAGGTTACAGAGATAGGGAGGTGTGTAGCGGCTGGGGGTGTTTACAGAGATAGGAGAGATGTAGGGGCTGGATGAGTTTACAGTGTTAGGGATTGGGTGTAGGTGCTGGAGGAGGTTACAGAGATAAGGAGGGGTATAGGGGCTGTACGAAGTTACTGAGATAGGGATGGGTATAGGGTGCTGGAGGAGGTTACAGAGATAGGGAGGTTTGTAAGGGCTGGAGGAGCTTACAGAGATAGGGAAGGGTGTAGCGGCTGGGGGAGTTTACAGACATCGGGAGCATTGTAGTGACTGGAGGAGGTATCCGAGATAGGGAGTCTTGTAGGGTTTGACAGAGGTTACATAGATAGGGATAGTTGTAGTGAGTGTAGGAGGTTATGGAGAAAGTGAGGGTTGTAGGGAGTGGAGGACATTGCTGACATAGGGAGGGTTGTAGGGGCTGGAGAATTTTACAGAGATAGGGATGCAGGGGCTGGAGGAGGTAACAGAGATACGGAGGTGTGAAGGATCTGGAGGAAGTTACAGAGATAGAGAGGTGTATAGGTGCTGGAGGAGGTTCCAGATATAGGGAGAGGTGTAGGGGCTGGAGAAGGTTATAGAGATAGGAAGGTGTGTAGGGGCAGGAAGCTGTGACAGAGTTAAGGAGGGTTGTAAGGGCTGGAGGAGGTTACTGAGATAGGGAGGGATGTAGAATCTGGAGGAGATTACAGAGATAGGGAGTGGTGTTGGGACTGAAGGAAGTTACAGAAACAGGGAGAGGATTAGTTGCTGGAGGAGGTGACAGAGGTAGGGAGGGGTGTAGTGGCATGGAGGAGGTTACAGAGATAGGGTGGTTTGTAGGCGCTTGACAAAGTTAGAGAGATAGGGTGGGTTGTAGTAAGTGGAGGAGGTTACAGAGATAGGGACGGGTGTAGGTGGCTGGAGGTGGTTACAGATATATGGAGGTGTGTAGGGGTTGGAGGAGATTACAGAGATAGGGATGGTTGTAAATGGCTGGAGGTGGTTACAGAGATAGGGAGGTGGGTACAGCTGGAGGAGTTTACAGAGATAGGAAAGATGTAGGGGCTGGATGTGTTTACAGAGTTAGGGATGGGTGTAGGTGCTGGAGGAGGTTACAGAGATAGGGATGGGTGTAGGTGTTGGAGGAGGTTACAGAGATAAGGAGGGGTGTAGGGGCTGTACGAGGTTTCTGAGATAGGGATGGGTATAAGGTGCTGGAGGAGGTTACAGAGATAGGGAGGTTTGTAAGGGCTGGAGGGGCTTACAGAGATAGGGAGCGTTGTAGTGAGTGGAGGTGCTATCCGAGATAGGGAGTCTTGTAGGGTTTGACAGAGGTTACATTGATAGGGATGGTTGTAGTGAGTGTAGGAGGTTACGGAGAAAGGGAGGGTTGTATGGAGTGGAGGACATTGCAGACATAGGGAGGGTTGTAGGGGCTGGAGAATTTTACAGAGATAGGGATGGGGTGCAGGGGCTGGAGGAGGTTACAGAGATACGGAGGTGTGTAGGGTCAGGAGGAGGTTACAGAGATACAGAGGTGTATAGGTGCTGGAGGAGGTTCCAGATATAGGGAGTGGTGTAGGGATTGGAGGAGGTTACAGAGATAGGGATGGGTGTAGGACTGGAGGAGGTTACAGAGAAAGGAAGGGGTGCGAGGCTGGAGGAGGTTACAGAGATGGGAAGTTACAGAGATAGGGAGGGAGTTACAGAGATAAGGAGAGTTGTAGGGCTGGAGGAGGTTACAGAGATAGGGAGGGGTGTAGGAGGTGGAAGAGGTTACAGAGATAGGGAGGGGTGTAGGGGCTGGAGGAGGTTACAGAGTTAGGGAGGGAGTTACAGAGATGAGGAGGGGTGTAGGGCTGGAGGAGGTTACAGAGATAGGGAGGGAGTTAAAGAGATAGGGAGGGGTGAGAGGCTGGAGAGCGTTACAGAGATAGGGATGTGTGTAGGAGCTGGAGGATGTTACAGAGATAGGGAGGGTTGTAGGGATTGGAGGAGGTTACAGAGATAGGGAGGGGTGTAGGGACTGGAGGAAGTTACAGAGATAGGGAGGGGTGAGAGGCTGGAGGAGGTTACAGAGATACGGAGGGGTGTAGGTGCCGGAGGAGGTTACAAATATATGGAGGGTTGTAGGGGCTGGAGGAGGTTACAGACATAGGGAGGAGTGTAGGGATTGGAGGAGGTTACAGAGATAGGGCGGGTTGTAGGGACTAGAGGAGGTTACAGAGATAGGAAGGGGTGCGAGGCTGGAGGAGGTTACAGAGTTAGGGAGAGGTGTAGCAGCCGGAGGAGGTTACAGAGATAGTGAGGGGTGTAGATTCTGGAGGGGGTTACAGAGTTCTGGAGGGGTGTACGGGCATGAGGAGGTTACAGAGATAGGGAGGGGTGTAGGGACTGGAGAAGATTACAGAGATAGGGAGGGGTGAACGGGCTGGAGAAGCTTACAGAGATAGGGTGCGGTGTAAGGGTTGGAGCAGGTTACAGAGTTAGGGAGGGGCGTAGGGGTTGCAGTAGGTTACAGAGATAGGGAGGGGTGTAGGGGCTGGAGGAGGTTACAGAGATAGGGAGGGGTGTAGGGGCTGGAGGAGGTTACAGAGGTAGGGACGGTGTAGGGGCTGGAGGAGGTTACAGAGATAGGGAGGGTGTAGTGGCTGGAGGAGGTTACAGATGTAGGGACGGTGTAGGGGCTGGAGGAGGTTACAGAGATAGGGAGGGGTGTAGGGGTTGGAGGATGTTACAGAGATAGGGTGGGTTGTAGGGGCAGGAGGAGTTTACAGAGATCGGGAGCGATGAGAGGCTGGAGGAGGTTACGGAGATAGGGACGGTGTAGGGGCTGGAGGAGGTTACAGAGATAGGGAGGGTTGTAGGGGCAGGAGGAGTTTACAGAGATCGGGAGCGATGAGAGGCTGGAGGAGGTTACAGAGATAGAGAGGGGTGCAGGGGCTGGAGGAGGTTACAGAGATTCGGAGAGGAGTAGGAGCCGGAGGAGGTTACAAAGATAGGGAGGTGTGTTGGGGCTGGAGGAGGTTATAGAGATAGGTAGGGGTGAGAAGGTGGAGGAGGTTATAGAGATAGGTAGTGGTGAGAGTCTGGAGGAGGTTACAGAGATTGGGAGAGGAGTAGGAGCCGGAGGAGGTTACAGAGATAGGGAGGGTTATAGGGGCCGGAGGAGGTTTCAGATATAGGGAGGGGTGTAGGGACTGGAGGAGGTTACAGAGATAGGGAGGTGTGAAGGGGTTGGAGGAGGTTACAGAGATAGGGTAGTGTGTATGGGTTGGAGGAACTTACAGAAATAGGGAGGATTGTAGTGGTTGGAGGAGGTTACAGAGATAGGGAGGGGTGTAGGAGCCGGAGGAGGTTACAGAGATAGGGAGGGGTGTAGGGGCATGAGGAGTTTACAGAGATAGTGAGGGGTGTAGATTCTGGAGGGGGTTACAGAGTTCTGGAGGGGTGTACGGGCATGAGGAGGTTACAGAGATAGGGAGGGGTGTAGGGACTGGAGGAGGTTACAGAGATAGGGAGGGGTGTAGGGGCTGGAGGAGGTTAGAGAGTTAGGGAGGGGTGTAGGGGCCGGAGGAGGTTACAGAGATAGGGATGTTGTAGTGGTTGGAGGATATTACAGAGTTAGGGAGGGATATAGGGGCCAGAGGAGGTTACAGAGATAGGGAGATCTGTAGGGTTTGGAGGAGGTTACAGAGGTAGTGAAGTGTATAGGTGTTGGTGGAGGTTACAGAGATAGGGAGGTGTGTAGTGGTTGGAGGAGGTTACAGAGATAGGGAGAGGTGTAGGGCCTGGAGGAGGTTACAGAGAAAGGGAGGGGTGTAGGGGCTGGAGGAGGTTACAGAGATAGGGAGAGGTGTAGGGCCTGGAGGAGGTTACAGAGATAGGGAGAGGTGTAGGGCCTGGAGGAGGTTACAGAGAAAGGGAGGGGTGTAGGAGCAGGAGGAGGTTACAGAGATAGGGAGGGGTGTAGGGACTGGAGAAGATTACAGGGATAGGGAGCGGTGTACGGGCTGGAGAAGCTTACAGAGATAGGGAGCGGTGTAAGGGTTGGAGCAGGTTACAGAGATAGGGAGGGGCATAGGAGTTCGAGTAGGTTACAGAGATAGGGAGGGGTGTAGGGGCTGGGGTAGGTTACAGAGTTAGGGAGGGGTGTAGGCGCTTGAGGAGGTTACAGAGATAGGGAGGGTGTAGGGGCTGGAGCGATGAGAGGCTGGAGGAGGTTACAGTGATACAGAGGGGTGTACGGGTTGGAGGAAGTTACAGGGATTGGGAGGGGCCTTGGGACTGGAGGAGTTTACAGAGATTCGGAGAGGAGTAGGAGCCGGAGGAGGTTACAAAGATTAGGAGGGGTGTAGGGGCTGGAGGAGGTTATAGAGATAGGTAGGGGTGAGAGGGTGGGGGAGGTTATAGAGATAGGTAGTAGTGAGTGGCTGGAGGAGGTTACAGAGATTGGGAGAGGAGTAGGAGTCAGATGAGGTTACAGAGATAGGTAGGGTTTGTAGGGGCTGGAGGAGGTTATAGAGATAGGTAGGGCTGAGAGGGTGGAGGAGGTTATAGAGATAGGTAGCGGTGAGAGACTGGAGGAGGTTACAGAGATGGGGAGAGGAATAGGATCCGGAGGAGGTTACAGAAATAGGTAGGGTTTGTAGGGGCTGGAGGAGGTTACAGAGATAGGGAGAGGAATAGGATCCGGAGGAGGTTACAGAAATAGGTAGGGTTTGTAGGGGCTGTAGGAGTTTACAGAGATAGGGTGGGATGTAGGATCTGGAGGAGATTACAGAGATAGGGAGTGGTGTAGGGGCTGAAGGAGGTTACAGAAACAGGGAGAGAATTAGGTGCTGGAGGAGGTTACAGAGATAGGGAGGGTTGTAGGGGCTGGAGGAGGTTACGGTGATGGGAATGGGTGCAGGGGCTGGAGGAGGTTACAGATATCGGGAGTGGTGTAGTGGCTGGAGGAGATAACAGATATTTAGGGAGGGGTGTAGGGCATGGAGGAGGTTACAGTGATAGGGGGGTTTGTAGGAGCTGGACAAAGTTACAGACATAGGGAGTGTTGTAGGGGCTGGAGGGGGTTAAAAACATAGGCAGTGTTGTACTGAGTGGAGGAGGTTACAGAGATAGGGACGGGTTTGGGTGGCTGGAGGTGGTTACAGAGATATGGAGGGCTGTAGGGGCTGGAGGAGGTTACAGAGATAGGGACGGGTGTAAGTGGCTGGAGGAGGTTACAGAGATAGGGAGGTGTGTAGCGGCTGGGGGAGTTTACAGAGATAGGAGAGATGTAGGGGCTGGATGAGTTTACAGTGTTAGGGATTGGGTGTAGGTGCTGGAGGAGGTTACAGAGATAAGGAGGGGTATAGGGGCTGTACGAGGTTACTGAGATAGGGATGGGTATAGGGTGCTGGAGGAGGTTACAGAGATAGGGAGATTTGTAAGGGCTGGAGGAGCTTACAGAGATAGGGAAGGGTGTAGCGGCTGGGGGAGTTTACAGACATCGGGAGCATTGTAGTGATTGGAGGTTGTATCCGAGATAGGGAGTCTTGTAGGGTTTGACAGAGGTTACATAGATAGGGATAGTTGTAGTGAGTGTAGGAGGTTATGGAAAAAGTGAGGGTTGTAGGGAGTGGAGGACATTGCTGACATAGGGAGGGTTGTAGGGGCTGGAGAATTTTACAGAGATAGGGATGCAGTGACTGGAGGAGGTTACAGATATAGGGAGAGGTGTAGGGGCTGGAGAAGGTTATAGAGATAGGAAGGTGTGTAGGGGCAGGAAGCTGTGACAGAGTTAAGGAGGGTTGTAAGGGCTGGAGGAGGTTACTGAGATAGGGAGGGATGTAGGATCTGGAGGAGATTAGAGATAGGGAGTGGTGTAGGGACTGAAGGAGGTTACAGAAACAGGGAGAGGATTAGTTGCTGGAGGAGGTTACAGAGGTAGGGAGGGGTGTAGTGGCATGGAGGAGGTTACAGAGATAGGGAGGGGTGTCGGGGCTGGAGGAGTTTACAGAGATAGGGAGCGGTGTAGGGGCAGGAGGAGGTTACAGAGATAGGGAGGTTTGTAGGGGCTAGAGGAGGTTACAGAGATAGGGAGGGTTGTAGGGGCTGGAGGAGATTACAGAGATAGGGACGGATGTTAGTGGCTGGAGGAGGTTACAGAGATAGGGAAGGGTGTAGCGGCTGGGGGAATTTACAGAGATCGGGTACGTTGTAGTGATTGGAGGATGTATCCGAGATAGGGATTCTTGTAGGGTTTGACAGAGGTTACATAGATAGTTCTGTCGAAGGGTCTTGAGGACTCGAAAAGTCAACTCTTTTCTTCTCCGCCGATGCTGCCAGACCTTCTGAGTTTTTCCAGGTAATTCTGTTTTTGTTTTGGATTTCCAGCATCCGCAGTTTTCTTTGTTTTTATGTTACATAGATAGGGATGGTTGTAGTGAGTGTAGGAGGTTATGGAGAAAGGGTGGGTTGTAGGGAGTGGAGGACATTGCAGACATAGGGAGGGTTGTAGGGGCTGGAGAATTTTACAGAGATAGGGATGCAGGGGCTGGAGGAGGTTACAGAGATACGGAGGTGTGAAGGATCTGGAGGAGGTTACAGAGATATCGAGGTGTATAGGTGCTGGAGGAGGTTCCAGATATAGGGAGAGGTGTAGGGGCTGGAGGAGGTTATAGGGATAGGAAGGTGTGTAGGGTCAGGAAGCTGTTACAGAGTTAAGGAGGGTTGTAAGGGCTGGAGGAGGTTACAGAGATAGGGAGGGTTGTAGGGAATGTAGGAGTTTACAGAGATCAGGAGGGTTGTAGGTGCTGGAGGAGTTTACAGAGATAGGGAGGGATGTAGGATCTGGAGGAGTTTACAGAGATAGGGAGTGGTGTAGGGGCTGAAGGAGTTTACAGAAACAGGGAGAGGATTAGCTGCTTGGGGAGGTTACAGAGATAGGGAGGGGCGTAGGGGCTGGAGGAGGTTATGGCGATAGGGATCTGTGTAGGGACTGGAGGATGTTTCAGAGGAAGGGAGGGTTGTAGTGAGTGGAGGAGGTTACAGATAGGGAGGGGTGTAGGTGGCTGGAGGTGGTTACAGAGATATGGAGGGGTGTAGGTGGCTGGAGGCGATTACAGAGATAGTGACAGGTGTAAATGGCTGGAGGAGGTTACAGAGATAGGGAGGGGTGTGGCAGCTGGAGGAGTTTACAGAGATAGGAGAGATGTAGGGGCTGTATGAGTTTACAGAGATAGGGATGGGTGTAGGTGCTGGAGGAGGTTACAGAGATAGGGAGGGTTGTAGGGTCTGTACGAGGTTACTGAGATAGGGATGGGTTTAGGGTGCTGGAGGAAGTTACAGAGATAGGGAGGTTTGTAAGGGCTGGAGGAGCTTACAGAGATAGGGAGAGTTGTAGTGAGTGGAGGAGTTTTCCGAGATAGGGAGTCTTGTAGGGTTTGACAGAGGTTACATAGATAGGGATGGTTGTAGTGAGTGTAGGAGGTTACGGAGAATGGGATGGTTGTAGGGAGTGGAGGACATTGCAGTCATAGGGAGGGTTGTAGGGGCTGGAGAATTTTACAGAGATGGGGATGCGGTGCAGGGTCTGGAGGAGGTTACAGAGATACGGAGGTGTGTAGGGTCTGGAGGAGGTTACAGAGATACAGAGGTGTATAGGTGCTGGAGGAGGTTCCAGATATAGGGAGAGGTGTAGGGGCTGGAGAAAGTTACACAGATAGGTAGGTGTGTAGGGTCTGGAGGAGGTTACACGGATAGGGAGGGATGTAGGGGCTAGAGGAGGTTACAGAGATAGGGAGTGGTGTACGGGCTGAGAATGTTGCAGTGATATGGAGTGTTGTATGTGGCTGGAGGTGGTTACAGAGATAGGGAGGGTTGTAGGGCCTGGAGGTGGTTACAGAGATAAGGAGGGGTGTAGGGCCTGGAGGTGGTTACAGAGATAAGGAGGGGTTTAGGGGCTGTACGAGGTTACTGAGATAGAGATGGGTACAGGGTGCTGGAGGAGGTTACAGAGATAGGGAGGTATGTAAGGGCTGGAGGAGCTTACAGAGATAGGGAGCGTTGTAGTGAGTGGAGGAGTTATCCGAAATAGGGAGTCTTGTAGGGTTTGACAGAGGTTACATAGATCGGGATAGTTGTAGTGAGTGCAGGAGGTTACGGAGAAAGGGAGGGTTGTAAGGAGTGGAGGACATTACAGAGAGAGGGAGAGTTGTAGAGGGTGCAAGATTTTACAGAGATAGGGATGGGCCGCAGGGGTTGGAGGAGGTTACAGAGATACGGAGGTGTGTAGGGTCTGGAAGAAGTTACAGAGACAGGGAGGTTTGTAGGGACTGGTGGAGCTTACAGAGGTAGAGAGGTGTGCAGGGGCTGGAGGAGGTTCCAGATATAGGGAGCGGTGTAGGGGCTGGAGGAGCTTACAGAGATAGGAAGGTGTGTAGGGGCAGGAAGCGGTTACAGAGTTAAGGAGTGTTGTAGGGGCTGGAGGAGTTTACAGAGATAGGGAGAGGTGTAGGGGCTGAGAATGTTGCAGTGATAGGGAGGGTTGTATGTGGCTGGAGGTTGTTACAGAGATAAGGAGGGTTGTAGGGCCTGGAGGTGGTTACAGAGATAAGGAGGGGTGTAGGGTCTGGATGAGGTTACAGAGAAAGAGAGGGCTGTAGATGGCTGGAGATGGTTCTGGAGATAGGGAGGGTTGTCTGGGCTGGAGGTTGTTACTGAAATAGTGAGCGTTATGGGGACTGGAAGAGGTTACAGAGAAATGGAAGTTTGTAATGGCTGGAAGAATTTACAGAGATAGTGAGGGTCATAAAAGCTGGAGGAGGTTACGGAGATAGGGAGGGCTGTATTGGCTGTTGGAGGTTACAGAGATAAGTTGTGGTGTAGGGGCTGGAGGAGGTTACAGAGATAGGGAACTTTGTAGGGGCTGGAGGAGGTTGCAGAGATAGGGAGTGTAGTAGGGGCTGGAGGAGGTTACAGAGATAGAGAAGTTTGTAGTACTGGAGGAGTTACAGAGATAAGGAGAATTGTAGGGGCTGGAGGAGGTTACAGAGATAGGGAGTGTTGTCGGGGCTGCCGCAGTTTACAGAATTAGGAGGATTGTAGTGAGTGGGAGATGTTACAGAGATAGGGAGGGGTGTAGGGTCTGGAGGAGGTTACAGAGATAGGGAGGGGTGTAGGGACTGGAGGTGGTTACAGAGATAGTGAGAGTTGTAGTGGCCTAAGGAAATTACAGAGATATGAAGGTTTCTAGAAGCTGGAGTAGGTTACAGACATCAGGAGGATTGTAGTGAGTGGAGAAGTTTACAGAGATAGGGAGGGGTGTAAGGGCCAGAGGAGATTATGGGGATAGGGAGGGTTGTAGGTGGCTGGAAGTGGTTACAGAGATAGGAAGGGGTGTAGGGGCTGGAGGAGTTTACATGGATAAGGAGGTTTGTAAAGGCTGGAGGAGGTTACAGAGATAGGGATGGTTGTAGGGAGTAGATGATCTTACAAAGATAGGGAGGGTTGTAGGGGCTGGAGGAGGTTGCAGAGATCGGGAGGGGTGTGTAGGGAGGGGTGTATGGTCTGGAGGAGGTTGCAGAGATAGGAAGATGTGTAGGAGCAGGAGGATGTTACAGAGATAGGTTGGGGTGCAAGGGCTGGAGGAGGTTACAGATATCAGGAATGTTGTAGTGAGTGGAGGCGGTTACAGAGATAGGGAGGTTTGTAGGGGCTGGAGGAGTTTACAGAGATAGGGTGGGATGTAGGATCAGGAGGAGATTACAGAGATAGGGAGTGGTGTAGGGGCTGGAGGAGGTTACAGAGATACAGAGGTGTATAGGTGCTGGAGGAGGTTCCAGATATAGGGAGAGGTGTAGGGGCTGGAGAAGGTTACACAGATAGGTAGGTGTGTAGGGGCTGGAAGAGGTTACACAGATAGGAAGGGATGTAGGGGCTGGAGGAGGTTACAGAGATAGGGAGTGGTGTACGGGCTGAGAATGTTGCAGTGATATGGAGTGTTGTATGTGGCTGGAGCTGGTTACAGAGATAGGGAGGGTTGTAGGGCCTGGAGGTGGTTACAGAGATAGGGAGGGTTGCAGGGCCTGGAGGTGGTTACAGAGATAAGGAGGGGTTTAGGGGCTGTACGAGGTTACTGAGATAGAGATGGGTATAGGGTGCTGGAGGAGGTTACAGAGATAGGGAGCATTGTAGTGAATGGAGGAGTTATCCGAAATAGGGATTCTTGTAGGGTTTGACAGATGTTAAATAGATCGGGATAGTTGTAGTGAGTGTAGGAGGTTACGGAGAAAGGGAGGGTTGTAAGGAATGGAGGACATTACAGAGAGAGGGAGGGTTGTAGAGGGTGGAAGATTTTACAGAGATAGGGATTGGCCGCAGGGGTTGGAGGAGGTTACAGAAATACGGAGGTGTGTAGGGTCTGGAAGAAGTTACAGAGACAGTGAGGTTTGTAGGGACTGGTGGAGCTTACAGAGGTAGAGAGGTGTGTCGGGGCTGGAGGAGGTTCCAGATATAGGGAGCGGTGTAGGGGCTGGAGGAGCTTACAGAGATAGGAAGGTGTGTAGGGGCAGGAAGCGGTTACAGAGTTAAGGAGTGTTGTAGGGACTGGAGGAGTTTACAGAGATAGGGAGAGGTGTAGGGGCTGAGAATGTTGCAGTGATAGGGAGGGTTGTATGTGGCTGGAGGTTGTTACAGAGATAGGGAGGGTTGTAGGGGCTGGAGGTGGTTACAGAGATAAGGAGGGGTGGAAGGGCTGGAGGTGATTACAGAGATAAGGAGGGGTGTAGGGTCTGGATGAGGTTACAGAGAAAGAGAGGGCTGTAGATGGCTGGAGATGGTTCTGGAGATAGGGAGGGTTGTCTGGGCTGGAGGTTGTTACTGAAATAGTGAGCGTTATGGGGACTGGAAGAGGTTACAGAGAAATGGAAGTTTGTAATGGCTGGAAGAATTTACAGAGATAGTGAGGGTCATAAAAGCTGGAGGAGGTTACGGAGATAGGGAGGGCTGTATTGGCTGTTGGAGGTTACAGAGATAAGTTGTGGTGTAGGGGCTGGAGGAGGTTACAGAGATAGGGAGCTTTGTAGGGGCTGGAGGAGGTTACAGAGATAGGGAGTGTAGTAGGGGCTGGAGGAGGTTACAGAGATAGAGAAGTTTGTAGTACTGGAGGAGTTACAGAGATAAGGAGAATTGTAGGGGCTGGAGGAGGTTACAGAGATAGGGAGTGTTGTCGGGGCTGCCGCAGTTTACAGAATTAGGGAGGATTGTAGTGAGTGGAAGATGTTACAGAGATAGGGAGGGGTGTAGGAGCTGGAGGAGGCTACAGAGATAGGGAGGGGTGTAGGGTCTGGAGGTGGTTACAGAGATAGGGAGGGGTGTAGGGTCTGGAGGTGGTTACAGAGATAGTGAGTTTTGTAGTGGCCTAAGGAAATTACAGAGATATGAAGGTTTCTAGAAGCTGGAGTAGGTTACAGACATCAGGAGGATTGTAGTGAGTGGAGGAGTTTACAGAGATAGGGAGGGGTGTAAGGGCCAGAGGAGATTACGGGGATAGGGAGGGTTGTAGGTGGCTGGAAGTGGTTACAGAGATAGGGAGGGGTGTAGGGGCTGGAGGAGTTTACATAGATAAGGAGGTTTGTAAAGGCTGGAGGAGGTTACAGAGATAGGGATGGTTGTAGGGAGTAGATGATCTTACAAAGATAGGGAGGGTTGTAGGGGCTGGAGGAGGTTGCAGAGATCGGGAGGGGTGTGTAGGGAGGGGTGTATGGTCTGGAGGAGGTTACAGAGATAGGAAGATGTGTAGGAGCAGGAGGATGTTACAGAGATAGGTTGGGGTGCAAGGGCTGGAGGAGGTTACAGACATCAGGAAGGTTGTAGTGAGTGGAGGCGGTTACAGAGATAGGGAGGGTTGTAGGGGCTGGAGGAGTTTACAGAGATAGGGTGGGATGTAGGATCAGGAGGAGATTACAGTGATAGGGAGTGGTGTAGGGGCTGGAGGAGATTACAGAGATAGGGAGGGGTGTAGGGCTGGAGGAGGTTACGGAAATAGGGATGGATGTAGGGGCTGGAGGTTACAGAGATAGTGAGAGTTGTAGTGGCCCAAGGAAATAACGGAGATAGGGAGGTTTGTAGTGCTGGAGGATTTACAGAGATAAGGAGAATTGTAGGGGCTGGAGGTGGTTACAGAGATAGGGAGTGTTGTCGGGGCTGGAGCAGTTTACAGAAATAGGGAGGATTGTAGTGAGTGGAAGATGTTACAGAGATAGGGAGGGGTGTAGGAGCTGGAGGAGGTTACAGAGATAGGGAGGGGTGTAGGGTCTGGAGTTGGTTACAGAGATAGTGAGAGTTGTAGTGGCCTAAGGAAATTACAGAGATAGGGAGGTTTGTAGAAGCTGGAGTAGGTTACAGAGATCAGTAGGGTTGTAGTGAGTGGAGGAGTTTACAGAGATAGAGAGGGATGTAAGGGCTGGAGGAGATTACAGAGATAGGGAGGGTTGTAGGTGGCTGGAAGTGGTTACAGAGATAGGGAGGAGTGTAGGGGCTGGAGGTGTTTACATAGATAAGGAGGTTTGTAAGGGCTGGAGGAGGTTACAGAGATAGGGAGGGTTGTAGTGGCTGGAGGAGTTGACAGAGATAGGGAGGGGTGTAGGTGCTGGAGGAGGCTACAGAAATAGGGAGGGGTGTAGGGGCTGGAGGAGGTTACTGAGATAGGGATTGCTGTAGGGTGCTGGAGGAGGTTACAGAGATAGGGAGGTTTTTAAGGCTAGAGGAGTTTGCAGAGACAGGGAGTATTATAGTGAGTGGAGGAGGTAACAGGGATAGGGAGTCTTGTTGGGTGTGGCTGATGTTACAGAGATAGGGATGGTTGTAGTGAGTGTAGGAGGTTACGGAGAAAGGGAGGGTTGTAGGGATTGGAGGACGTTACAGAGATAGGGAGCGTTGTAGGGGCTGGAGTATTTTACAGAGATAGGGAGGGGTGTCGGGGCTGGAGGAGGTTATAGAGATAGGGAGAGGTGTAGGGGCTGAGAATGTTGCAGTGATAGGGAGGGTTGTATGTGGCTGGAGGTGGTTACAGAGATAGGGAGGGTTGTAGGGGCTGGAGGAGGTTACAGAGTTAGGGAGCTTTGTAGGGCTGGAGGAGTTACAGAGATAGGGAGATTTGTAGAGGATGGAGGAGATTACAGAGATAGGGAGTGTTGTAGGGGATGGAGGAGATTACAGAGATAGGGAGTGTTGTAGGGGATGGAGGAGATTACAGAGATAGGGAGTGTTGTAGGGCTGGAGGAGATTACAGAAATAGGGAGGATTGTAGTGAGTGGAGGATGTTGCAGAGATAGGGAGGGGTGCAGGAGTTGGAGGAGGTTACAGGGATAGCGAGGGGTATAGGAGCTGGAGGAGGTTACAGAGATCAGGAGCATTGTAGTGAGTGGAGGAAGTTACAGAGATAGGGAGGGCTGGAGTGAATGGAGGAAGTTACAGAGATAGGGAGGGTTGTAGATAGTGGAGGAGTTTACAGAGAATGGGAGGGATGTAAGGGCTGGAGGAGATTACAGATATAGGGAGGGGTGTAGGTGGCTGGAGGTGGTTACAGAGATAGGGAGGGGTGTAGGGGCTGGAGGAGATTACAGATATAGGGAGGGGTGTAGGTGGCTGGAGGTGGTTACAGAGATAGGGAGGGGTGTAGGGGCTGGAGGAGTTTACATAGATAAGAAGGTTTGTAAGGGCAGGAGGAGGTTACAGAGATGGGGAGATTTTTGGGGCTGGAGGAGGTTAAAGAGATAGGGAGCGTTGTAGGTGGAGGAGTTTACAGAGATAAGGTGTGGTGTAGGTGCTGGAGGTGATTACAGAGATAGGGAGGTTTTTAGGGGCTGCAGGAGATTACAGAGATGGGGAGAGGTGTAAGGGCCAAGGATGTTGCTCTGATAGGGAGGGGCGTATGTGGCTGGAGGTGGTTACAGAGATAGGGAGGGGTGTAGGGGCTGGAGGTGGTTACAGAAACAGTGAGCGTTGTAGGAGCTGGAGAAAGTTACATATTTAGGGATGTATGTTGGGGCTCGAGGAGTTAACAGAGCTAGTGAGGGTTGAATGTGTTGATGGAGGTTACAGAAATAGGGAGGGTTGTAGTGAGTGGAGGAGGTTACAGAGATAGGGATGGGTGCAGTGGCTGGAGGATGTTACAGAGATAGGGAGAGTTGTCAGGGCTGGAGTAGGTTACAGAGATAGGGAGGTGTGTTGGTGCTGGAGGTGTTTACAGAGATATGGAGGGATGTAGGGGCTGTAGGAGGATACTGAGATAGGGATGGGTGTAGGGTGCTGGAAGAGTTTACAGAGATAGGGAGGGGTGTAGGATGCTGGAGGACTTTGCAGAGATAAGGAGGTTTGTAAGGTCTGGACGAGGTTACAGACATAAGGAGGTTGTAGGGAGTGGAGGAGCTTACAGAGATAGGGAGGGTTGTCGGGGCTGGAGGATTTTACAGAGATAGGGAGGTGTGTTGGTGCTGGAGGTGTTTACAGAGATATGGAGGGGTGTAGGGGCTGTGGGAATCTGCAGAAAAAGGGAGGGGTGTAGGGAGTTGAGGAGGTTACAGAGAAAGTGTGGGGTGTAGATGGCTGGAGGTGTTTACAAAGATAGGGAGGGGGTAGGGTCTGAGGTGGTTACGGAGAAAGGGAGCAGGAGGAGATTACTGAGTTGGGGAGGGTTGTAGGGTCTGGAGGAAGTTACAGAGATAGGGAAGGTTGTAGGGGCTGGATGACTTTACAGAGATACGGAGGGGGCATAGGCACTGGAGGAGGTTACAGCGATAGGAAGAAGTGTAGGAGCAGGAGGAGGTTACTGAGTTGGGAAGGGTTGTAGGGTTGGAGGAGGTTTAAGAGATAGGTTGGGGTGCAGGGGCTGGAGGTGGTTACAGAGATAGGGAGGGTTGCAGAGGCTGGAGGAATTTACAGAATTAGGGAGTCTTGTAGGGGCTGTTGGAGGTTACTGAAATAAGTTGTGGTGTAGGGGCTGGAGGAGGTTACAGAGATAGGGAGTGTTGTAGCGGCTGGAGGAGTTAACAGAGATAGTGAGGGTGTAGGGCTGGAGGAGGTTACAGAGATAGGGAGATTTGTAGGGGCTGTACGATGTTACAGAGATATGGACGGGTTTAGGGGCTGGAGGAGATTACAGAGAGGGTGCGGTGTAGGTGGCTGGAGGTGGTTACAGAGATAGAGAGGGGTGTAGGGGCAGGAGGAGTTTACGGAGATAGGAGGGATGTAGGAGCTGGATGAATTTACAGAGATAGGGTGGGATGTAGGGGCTGGACGAGAATAATGAGACAGGGAGGGTTGCAGTGGCTGGAAAAGGTTACAGAGATAGGGAGAGGTGTAAGGGCTGAGGATGTTGCAGTGATAGGGAGGGGTGTATGTGGCTGCAGGTGGTTACAGTGATAGGGAGGGGTGTAGGGGCTGGAGGTGGTTACAGAGATAGGGAAGGGTGTAGGGGCTGGATGTGTTTACCAAGAAAGTGTGGGGTGCAGATGGCTGAAGGTGTTTACAAAGATAGGGAGGGGTGTAGGGGCTGAGGTGGTTACGGAGAAAGGGAGGGGTGTAGGGGCTAGATGAGATTACAGAGATAGGGAGGGATCTAGGGGCTGGAGGTGGTTACAGAAATGGTGGGTGTTATAGGGGCTGGAGGAAGTTACAGACATAGGGAAGGATGTAGGGGCTGCAGGAGGTAACAGAGATAAAGAGGGGTGAAAGGGCTTGAGGAGGTTACAGAAATAGGGAGGGTTGTAGTGATTGGAGGAGGTTACGGAGATAGGGATGTATGTATTGGCTGGAGGATGTTCCAGAGATAGGGAGTGTTGTCATGGCTGGAGGAGGCTACAGAGATAGGGAGGGGTGTAGGTGCTGGAGGAAGGTAAACAGATAGGGAGGGGTGTAGGGACTGGAGGAGCTTACAGTGATAGATTGATGTGTAGGGGCTGGAGGAGGTTCCAGAGATAGGAAGGTGTGTAGGATCAAGAGGAGGTTACTAATTGGGCAGTGTTGTAGGGTCTGGAGGAGGTTACCGAGATAGGGAGGTTTGTAGGGGCTGGATGAAGTTACAGAGATACGGAGGTTTGTAGGGGCTGGAGGAGGTTACAGATATAGGGAGGGTTGTAGTGAGTGGAGGAGGTTACAGAAATCGGAGGGATGTAGGGGCTGGAGGAGGTTGCAGAGATAGGGAGGGATGTAGGGGCTGGATGAGTCTCCAGAGATAGGGAGGGGTGTATGTGCTCGAGGAGGTTACAGAGATAGGGTGGGGGATGTAGTGCTGGAGGATGTTACAGTGATAGGGAGGGGTGTAGGGGCTGGAGGATGTTCCAGAGATAGGGATGGGTTTAGGGGCTGGAGGAGGTAACAGAGATACGGAGTTTTGTAGGGGCTGGAGGAGGTTACAGACATAGGGAGCATTGTAGGTGCTGGAGGATATTGTAGAGATAGGGAGGTTTGTAGGGGCTGCAGGAGGTTACAGGGATAGGGAAGGGAGTAGGTTCTGGAGGAGGTTACAGGGATAGGGAGGGTTGTTGGGGCTGGACGAGATTACTGAGATAGGGAGGGTTGTAGTGAGTGGAGGAGGTTACAGAGATAGGGAGTCTTGTTGGGTGTGGCAGAGGTTACAGAGATAGGGATGGTTTTAGTAAGTGTAGGAGTTTGCAGAGAAAGGGAGTGTTGTAGGGAGTGGAGGACATTACAGAGATAGGGAGGGTTGTAGGGGCTGGAGGATTTTACAGAGATAGGGAAGGGGTTACAGAGTTAGGGAGGTGTATCGGGGCTGGAGGACGTTACAGAAGTAGGGAGGTGTGTAGGGACTGGAGGAGGTTACAGAGATAGGGAGGGGTGTAGGGGCTGGAGGAGGTTACAGAGATAGGGTGAGGTGTAGTGGCTGAGGATGTTGCACTGATACAGTGGGGTGTATGTGGCTGGAAGTGGTTACAGAGATAGGGAGTGGTGTATGGGCTGGAGGTTGTTTCAGAAATAGTGAGCATTGTCGGGGCTGGTGGAGGTTACAGCGAAATGGAAGTTTGTTGGGGCTGGAGGATTTTACAGAGATAGGGAGGGTCATACAGGCTAGAGGCGGTTACAGAGATAGGAAGCTTTGTAGTGTTTGGAGGAGGTTACAGAGATAGGGAGGGTTGTAGTGAGTGGAGGATGTTACAAAGATATGGAGGGGTTCGGGGGCTTTGGGTGATTAGAGAGATACACAGGGTTGTACTTGGCTGGATGTGGTTACAGAGATAGGGAGTGGTGTAGCGGCTGTAGGAGATTACAGAGATAGGGAGAGTTCTGAGATGTGGAGGAGTTTAGAGAGTTAGCGAGTGGTGTAGGGACTGGATGCGGTTACTGAAACAAGAGAGTGGTAGGGCTAGAGGAGGTTACAGAGATAGGGTGTGGTGTAGGGACTGGAAGAGTTTGCAGAGATAGGGAGGGGTGTAGGTGCTGGTGGTGGTTATAGAGATAGGAAGGGGTGTAGGGGCTGGAGGAGTTTACAGAGTTAGGGAGGGGTGTAGTTGCTGGTGGTGGTTACAGAGATATGGAGGGGTGTAGGGGCTGGAGGAGTTTACAGTGATAGAGAGGGGTGTAGGGGCTGGAGGAGGTTACAGGGATAGGGAGCGGTGTAGGTTCTGGAGGAGGTTAAAGAGATAGGAAGGTAAGTAGGAGCAGGAAGAGGTTACTAAGTTGGGGAGGGTTGTAGGTGCTGAAGGTGGTCACAGAGATAGGGAGGGTTGTAGGGGCTGGAGGAGGTTTATGAGATAGGGAGGGGTGTAGCGGTTGGAGGTGATTACAGAGATAGACAGAGTTGTAGGCGGCTGGAGGTGGTTACAGAGATAGGGAGGGGTATATGGGCAGTAGGAGATTACGGGATCGGGAGGTGTGTCGGGGCTGGAGGAGGTTACAGAGATATCGAGGGGTGTAGGTCGCTAGATGTGATTACAGAAATATGGAGGGGTGTAGGGGCTGGAGGAGTTTACAGAGATAGGGAGGGATGTAGGATCTGGAGGAGTTTACAGAGATAGGGAGGGGTGTAGGGGCTGGAGGAGTTTACAGAGATAGGGAGAGATGTAGGGTCTGGAGGAGTTTACAGAGATAGGGAGGAGTGTACGGGCTGCCAGAGGTTGCAGGGATAGGGCGGGAGTAACAGAGATAGGGAGCAGTGAGAGGCTGGAGAGTGTTACAGAGATAGGGAGGGGTGTAGGAGCCAGAGGAGGTTACAGAGATAGGGAGGGAGGTAAGGGGCTGGAGGTGGTTACAAAGATAGGGGTGGGGGGAGGGGCTGGAGGAGGTTACAGAAATAGGGAGGGAGTTATAGAGATAGTGAGCGGTGTAGGGCTGGAGGAGGTTACAGATAGGGAGGGATGTACGGGCATGAGGAGGATACAGAGATATGGAGGGGTGTAGGGGCTGGAGGATTTTACAGAAATAGGGAGGGGTGTAGGAGCCAGAGGAGATTACACAGACAGGGAGGGGTGTAGGGGCTGGATGAGCTTACAGAGATAGGGAGGGGTGAGAGGCTGGAGGAGGTTACAGAGATGGGGAGGGAGTTACAGAGATTGTGGGGTGAGAGGCTGGAGGAGGTTACAGAGATGGGGAGGGAGTTACAGAGATTGTGGGGTGATAGGCTGGAGGAGGTTACAGAGATAAGGCGGGATGTAGGGGCTGGAGGATGTTACAGAGTTAGGGAGGAGTGTAGGGACTGGAGGTGGTTACAGAGACAGGGGGAGGTGTAGGGGCTGGAGGAATTTACAGAGATATGGAGCGGTGTAGGGGCTGGTGGAGGTTACAGAGATACAGAGGTTTGAAGGGTTTGGAAGAGGTTACAGAGATAGTGAGGGTGTTGGGTGTGGAGGAGGTCACAGAGATAGGTAGGAGTGAGAGGCTGGAGGAGGTTACAGAGACAGGGAGAGGAGCAGGAGCCGGAGGAGGTTACAAAGATATGGAGGGGTGTAGAGGCTGGAGGAGGTTACAGACATAGGGTGGTGTGTAGGGATTGGAGGAGGTTTCAGAGATAGGGAGGGGTGTATGGACTGGAGGAGGTTACAGAGATAGGGAGGGGTGAGAGGCTGGAGGAGGTTACAGAGACAGGGAGAGGAGCAGGAGCCGGAGGAGGTTACAAAGATATGGAGGGGTGTAGAGGCTGGAGGAGGTTACAGACATAGGGTGGTGTGTAGGGATTGGAGGAGGTTTCAGAGATAGGGAGGGGTGTATGGACTGGAGGAGGTTACAGAGATAGGGAGGGGTGAGAGGCTGGTGGAGGTTACAGAGTTAGGGAGAGGTGTAGGAGCCC
Organism: Isurus oxyrinchus; assembly: GCA_026770705.1. Lineage (NCBI taxonomy): Eukaryota > Metazoa > Chordata > Chondrichthyes > Lamniformes > Lamnidae > Isurus > Isurus oxyrinchus. The sequence goes on from JANJGN010001322.1 coordinate 124,336, forward strand.
GAGGAGGTTACAGAGATTTGGAGGGGTGTAGGGGCTGGATGAAGTTACAGAGATAGGGAGGGGTGTAGGGGGTGGAGGAAGTTACAGAGTTAGGGAGGGTTGTAGGGGCTGGAGGAGGTTACAGAGATAGGGATGGGTGTATGGGCTGGAGGAGGTTCCAGAGATAGGGAGGGTTGTAGGGGCTGGTGGAGGTTACAGAGATAGGAAGTGTTGCAGGGGCTGGAGGATTTTACAGAGATAGGGAGGGGTTTAGGGGCTGGAGGAGGTTACAGAGATAGGGAGGGGTGAAGGAGCCGGAGGAGATTACACAGACAGGGAGGGGTGTAGGGGCTGGATGAAGTTACAGAGATAGGGAGGGGTGTAGGGGGTGGAGGAGGTTACAGAGATAGGGAGCGGTGAGAGACTGGAGGAGGTTACAGAGATGGGGGGGCAGTTACAGAGATTGTGGGGTGATAGGCTGGAGGAGGTTACAGAGATAGGGCGGGATGTAGGGGCTGGAGGAGGTTACAGAGATAGGGAGGTGTGTAGGGGTTGAAGGAGGTTACAGAGATACAGAGCTTTGAAGGGGTTGGAGGAGGTTACAGAGATAGGGAGGGGTCTAGGGACTGGAGGAGGTTACAGAGATTGGTAGGGGTGAGGCTGGAGGAGGTTACAGAGGGAGAGGAGTAGGAGCCGGAGGAGGTTACAAAGATAGGGAGGGGTGTAGGGGCTGGAGGAGGTTACAGAAATTGGGAGGGGTGTGGGGATTGGAGGAGGTTAAAGAGATAGGGACGGGTGTATGGACTGGAGGAGGTAACAGAGTTAGGGAGAGGTGTAGGAGCCCGAGGAGGTTACAGAGATTGGGAGGGGTGTAGGGGCTGGAGGGGGTTACAGAGATAGGAAGTTACAGAGATAGGGAGGGAGTTACAGAGATAAGGAGGGGTGTAGGGCTGGAGGAGGTTACAGTGATAGGGAGGGGTGTAGCGGCTGGAGGAGCTTACAGAGCTAGGGAATGGTTTACGGGCTGGAGAAGCTTACAGAGATAGCGAGGGGTGTAGGGAATGGAGCAGGTTACAGAGATAGGGAGGGGCGTAGGGGCTGGAGGAAGTTACAGAGATAGGGAAATGTGTAGGGGCTGGAGGAGGTTACAGAGTTAGTGAGGGGTGTAGGGGCTGGAGGAGTTTACAGAGATACGGAGGTGTCTAGGGAATGGTGGAGGTTACAGAGATAGGGAGGGGTGTAGGTTGCAGCACACCCTCAAATGCGGACCCTCCAATAGTGCAGCACACCCCCAATTATTGACCCTCTAATAGTGCAGCATACCGTCAATTACTGACACTGCAATAGGGTAGCACCCCTCAATTACTGACACTCAATAGTGCCGCATACCGTCAATTACTGACACTCGAATAGTGCAGCACACCCTCAATTACTGACCCTCCAATAGTGCAGCACACCCTCAATTACTGACACTCGAATAGTGCAGCACACCCTCAATTAATGACCCTCCAATAGTGCAGCACACCCTCAATTACTGACACCATGTAGGGCGGAACACCCTGAATTACTGTCCTTTCAATAGTCCAGCACACCCTGATTGACCCTCCAATAGTGCAGCACACCCTCAATCACTGTCACACCTATAGTGCAGCAAACCCTGAATTACTGACCCTGCAATAGTGCAGCACACCCTCAATTACTTGCACACCTCTAGTGCAGCACCCCCTCAATCACTGACATTCCAAAAGTGCAGCACACCCTCAATTGATGACTCTTCAATAAATCAGCAGTCTCATTTACTGATCCTCCAATATTGCAGCACACCCTCAAACACTGACCCTCTAATAGTGCATCACACCTTCAATTACTGACCTTCCGACATTGCAGAACACCCTCAATTACACACCATCCACTAGTGCAGCACTCCCTCAATTAATGACACTCCAACAGTGCAGCACAGCATCAATTACTGACACTTCAATACTGAAGGTAACCGTCAATTACTGAGACTCCAATAGTGCAGCATACCGTCAATTACTGACACTTCAATAGTGCAGCACAGCATCAATTACTGACATTTCAATATTGAAGGTAACCCTCAATTACTGACCCTCCAATAGTGCAGCACACCCTCAATTACTGACAATCCAACAATGCAGCACAGTCTCGATTACTAACAATCCAATAGTGCACCAGCCTCAATTACTGACAATCCAACAGTGCAGCACAGCCACAATTACTGAACTCCAATAGTGAAGCACACCCTCAATTACTGACCCTCCAATACTACAGCACACCCTCAGTTAGGGACCCTCCTATAGTGGAGCACTCCCTCAATTACTGACAATCCAACAGTGCAGCACAGCCACAATTACTGAACTGCAATAGTGAAGCACACCCTCAATTACTGACCCTCCAATACTGCAGCACACCCTCAATTACTTACACACCAATAGTGCAGCACACCCTCAATTACTTACACACCAATAGTGCAGCACACCCTCAATTACTGACACTCCAACAGTATAGCACGGTCTCAATTACTGACACTCCAATAGTGCAGCACACCCTCAATTACTGACACTCCAATAGTGCAGCACACCCTCAATTACTGACACTCCAATAGTGCAGCACACCCTCAATTACTGACACTCCAACAGTATAGCACGGTCTCAATTACTGACACTCCAATAGTGCAGCACACCCTCAATTACTGACACGCCTATTGTGCAGCATATCCTCAATTATTTACAATCCAATACTGCAGCACACCCACAATTACCGACGACCAATCATGCAGCACACCCTCAATTACTGACATGCAAGTAGTGCAGCAGACACTCAGTTACTTATGCTCCAATATTGAAGCACACCGTCAATAACTGACAATCCATTAGTGCAGCCGGAGGAGGTTCCAGATATAAGGAGGGTTTAGGATCTGGAGGAGATTACAGAGATAGGAAAGTTTTTAGGAGCAGGAGGAGGATACTGAGTTGGGGAGTGTTGTTGGGTCTGGAGGAGGTTACAGAGATCGGGTGGGTTGTAGGGCTGTAGGAGTTTACAGAGATAGGGAGGGATGTAGGATCTGGAGGAGATTACAGAGATAGGGAGTGGTGTAGGGGCTGAAGGAGGTTACAGAAACAGGAAGAGGATTAGGTGCTGGAGGAGGTTAGAGATAGGAGGGCTGTAGGGGCAGAAGGAGGTCACGGCGATAGGGATGGGTGTAGGGGCTGGAGGAGGTTACAGAGATAGGGAGGTGTGTGGGAGTTGGAGGTGGTTATAGAGATAGGGAGGGGTGTAAGCCGGAGGATTTTACAGAGATAGGGAGAGGTGTAGGGGCTTAAGGAGGTTACAGAGACAGGGAGGGCTGTAGGGACTGGAGGAGGTTACAGAGATAGGGAGGGGTGTACGGGCTGGAGAAGGCTTACAGAGATCGGGAGGGGTCCCCCAATCTCTGTAAGCTCCTACAGCCCCTACACCCCTCCCAATCTCTGTAAGCTCCTCCAGCCCCTACACCCCTCCCAATCTCTGTAAGCTCCTACAGCAACTACACCCCTCCCAATCTCTGTAACCTCCTCCAGCCCCTACAACCCTCCGATATCTCTGTAAACTCCTCCAGCCCCTATACCCCTCCCAATCTCTGTAACCGCCTCCAGTCCCTATACCCCTCCCTATCTCTGTAACCTCCTCCAGCACCTATACCCCTCCCAATCTCTGTAACCTCCTCCAGCCCCTACACCCCGCCCTATCTCTGTAACCTCCTCCAGCCCCTACACCCCTCCCGATCTCTGTAAGCTCCTCCAGCCCCTATACCCCTCCCAATCTCTGTAAGCTCCTACAGCCCCTACACCCCTCCCAATCTCTGTAAGCTCCTACAGCAACTACACCCCTCCCAATCTCTGTAACCTCCTCCAGCCCCTATACCCCTCCCAATCTCTGTAACCGCCTCCAGTCCCTACACCCCTCCCTATCTCTGTAACCACCTCCAGCCACTATACTCCACCATATCTCTGTAACCTCCTCCAATCACCACAACACTGCCTATCTCTCTAACCTCTTCCAGCACCTTCAGCCCTCCCTATCTCGGTAACCTCCTCCAGCCCCTACATTCCTCCCTATCTCTGTAACCCCATCTAGCCCCTACAGCCCTCCCTAACGCTGTATACCCCTCCAATCCCTACAACCTTCCCTATCTCTGTAAACTCCTCCAGCCCTACACCCATCCCTATCTCTCTAACCTCTTCCAGCCAATAATCTCCTCGCTATCTCTTTCACCTCCTCTATTCCCTTCAACCCACCCTATCTCTGTAACCGCCTCTACTCACTATAACACTCCCAATCTCTGTAACCTCCTCCCTAAATCTGTAAACACCTTGACTCACGACAACCATCCCTATCTCTGTAACCATCTCCAGCCACTACACCCCTCCCTAAATCTGTAACCTCATCCATCACTACAAGCCACCCTATCTCTGTAACCTCCTCTAGCCACTACAAACCTCCCTATCTCTGTAACATCCTCCAGCCCCTACAACCCTCTCTATCTCTGTAACCCTTTCCAGGGCCTACACCCCTCCTTATCTTTGTAACCTCCTCTAGCCACAACACCAGTCACTAAATCTGTAGCCTCCTACACTCACTACAAGCCTCACTATCTCTGTAACCACCTCCAGCCCCTACAACCCTCCCTATATCTGTAAACACCTCCAGCCCCTACAACTCTCCCTATCTCTGTAACATACAACAGCCGCTACAAATATCCCCGTCTCTGTAACCTCCTCCAGCCCCTACACCCCTCTCTAAATCTGTAACCTCCTCCAGCCCCTACAACTCTCCCTATCTTGTTACCTCCTCCAGCACCCTACCACTCTCCCTATCTGTGTAACCTCCTCCAGCCCATACAACCCTCCCTATCTCTCTAAACTCCTCCACTCACTACAACCCTCCCTATCTCTCTAACCGCCTCCAGCACCTTCAGCCCTCTCTATCTCTGTAAACTATTTCAGCCACTACATCACTCCCTATCTCTGTAACCTCCTCAAGCCTCTATAACACTCCCTATCTCTGTGACCTCCTCCAGCACCTGCAACCCTCCCTAACTCTCTAACCTCCTCCAGCCCCTTCACCCCTCCCAATCTCTGTAACCTCCTCCAGCCCCTATACCCCTCCCAATCTCTGTAAACTCCTCCAGCCCCTACACCCCTCCCTATCTCTGTAACCTCCGCCAAGCCCCTGTACCCCTCCCAATCTCTGTAACCTCCTCCAGCCCCTATACCCCTCCCAATCTCTGTAACCTCCTCCAGCCCCTACACCCCTCCCTATCTCTGTAACCTCCTCCAGCCCCTATACCCCTCCCAATCTCTGTAAGCTCCTACAGCCCCTACACCCCTCCCAATCTCTGTAAGCTCCTACAGCAACTACACCCCTCCCAATCTCTGTAACCTCCTCCAGCCCCTATACCCCTCCCAATCTCTGTAACCTCCTCCAGCCCCTACAACCCTCCGATATCTCTGTAAACTCCTCCAGCCTCTATACCCCTCCCAATCTCTGTAACCGCCTCCAGTCCCTACACCCCTCCCTATCTCTGTAACCTCCTCCAGCACCTATACCCCTCCCAATCTCTGTAACCGCCTCCAGCCCCTACACCCCACCCTATCTCTGTAACCTCCTCCAGCCCCTACACCCCTCCCGATCTCTGTAAGCTCCTACAGCCCCTACACCTCTCCCTATCTCTGTAACATCCTCCAGCCCCTACACCCCTCCCAATCTCTGTAACCTCCTCCAGCCCCTACAAGCCTCCCTATCTCTGTCACATCCTCCAGAACCTAAAATACTCCCTGCCTCTGTAACCTCATCCAGCCCCTACAACCCTACTATCTCTGTAACCTCCTGCAGTCCCTATACCCCTCACCATCTATGTAACCTCCTCCACTCCTTACAAACCTCCCTATCTCTTATGGCTCCTCCAGCCACTACACCCCTCCCTATCTCTGTTACCTCCTCCGGCATCTACAAAACCCTCCCTATTTCGGTCAACTCCTCCAGACCCTACAAAACTCCCTATCTCTGTAACATCCTCCAGACCCTACACCTCTCCCTATCTCTGTAACCTCCTCCAGCCCCTACACCCCTCCCTATCGCTGTAACCTCCTCCAGCCCCTACACCCCTCCCTATCTCTGTAACCTCCTCAAGCCTCTATAACACTCCCTATCTCTGTGACCTCCTCCAGCACCTGCAACCCTCCCTAACTCTCTAACCTCCTACAGCCCCTGTACCCCTCCCAATCTCTGTAACCTCCTCCAGCCCCTACAACCCTCCGATATCTCTGTAAACTCCTCCAGCCCCTATACCCCTCCCAATCTCTGTAACCGCCTCCAGTCCCTACACCCCTCCCTATCTCTGTAACCTCCTCCAGCATCTATACCCCTCCCAATCTCTGTAACCTCCTCCAGCCCCTACACCCTGCCCTATCTCTGTAACCTCCTCCAGCCCCTACACCCCTCCCGATCTCTGTAAGCTCCTACAGCCCCTACACCTCTCCCTATCTCCGTAACATCCTCCCGCCCCTACACCCCTCCCGATCTCTGTAACCTCCTCCAGCCCCTACAAGCCTCCCTATCTCTGTCACATCCTCCAGAACCTAAAATACTCCCTGCCTCTGAAACCTCATCCAGCCCCTACAACCCTACTATCTCTGTAACCTCCTGCTGGCCCTATACCCCTCACCATCTATGTAACCTCCTCCACTCCTTACAAACCTCCCTATCTCTTATGGCTCCTCCAGCCCCTACACCCCTCCCTATCTCTGTTACCTCCTCCGGCATCTACAAATCCCTCCCTATTTCGGTCAACTCCTCCAGACCCTACACCTCTCCCTATCTCTGTAACCTCCTCCAGCCCCTACACCCCTCCCTATCGCTGTAACCTCCTCCAGCCCCTACACCCATCCCTATCTCTGTAACTTCCTCCAGCCCCTACACCCCTCCCTAATTCTGTAACCTCCTCCAGCCAAATACAACACTACCTATCTCTGTAACCTCCTCCAGTCCCTACACCCCTCCCTACCTCTGTAAACTCCTCCAGCCCCTACACGCATCCCTATCTCTGTAACCTCCTCCAGGCCCTAAAGCCCTTCTTATATCTGTAACATCTTCCAGCTCCTACACCCCTCCCCATCTGTCTAACCACCTCCAATCCCTACACCCCTCCTTATCTCTCTAACCTCCTCCAGACGCTACACACCCCCATCTCTGTAACATCCTCCACTCACTACAATCCGCCCTATCTCTGAAAACTCCTCAACTCCCTTCAATATTCAATATCTCTGTAACCTCCTCCAGCACCTACAACGCTCCCTATCTCTGTATCCGCCTCCAGCCACTCCTCCATGCCTCCCAATCTCTGCAAACTCCTCCAGCCCCTACACACCTCCTTATCTCTGTAACTACCTCCAGCCTCAACACCCCTCCCTATCTCTGTAACCTCCTCCAGCCCCTTCACGCCTCCCAATCTCTGCAAACTCCTCCAGCCCCTACACACATCCTTATCTCTGTAACCTCCTCCAGGCTCTACACCACTCCCTATCTATGTAAACTCCTGCAGCCACAACACGCTTCCCGATCTCAGTAACCTCCGCCAGCCTCTACACCTCTCCCTATCTATGTAACCTTCTCCACTCACTACAAAACTTCCTAACGCTGTAACCTCCTCCAGCCCCTACAAGCCTCACTATCTCTGTAACCTCCTCAAGCCCCTACACCACTCCCTATCTCTCTAACCTCCTCCAGACACTACACCCCTATCTATAACCCTATCTATCTCTGTAACCTTCTCCAGGCCCTGCAATCCTCCCAATCGCAGTAAGCTCTCCCAGCACTGACAACCCTCCCTATCTCTGTTACGTTCTCCAGCCCCTACACCCCACCTTATCTTTGTAACGTCCACGAGCCCCTACAACCCTATCGAACTCGGTAACCTCCTCCAGCGCCTACAAATCTCCCTATCTCAGTAACCTCCTCCAGCCCCTACATACCCTGCTATTTCTGTAACCATGTCCAGCCACCTACACACTCCCTATCTATGTAACCTTCTCCACTCACTACAAAACTTCCTATCTCTGTACCCTCCTCCAAACTCTACAACCCTCTGTAACATCCTCCACTCACTACAACCCTCCCAATCTCTGTAACCTCCGCCACTCACTACAACCACCCAGATCTTTGTAACCTCCTCCCGCCCCTACACACCTCCCAATCTCTGTTACCTCCTCCACTCACTACAACCCTTTCTATTTGTCACCTCCTCCAAACATACAACACTCCCTATCTCAGTAACCTCCTCCAGCCCCTAGAACAATTCCTATCTCTTTAACCTCCTCCAGGTCCAAAAAACATCCTTATCTCTGTAACCTCCTCCAGTACCTACACCCCTTCCTATCTCTATAACCTCCTCCAGCCCAAAAAACATCCCTTTCTCTGAAACCTGCTCCAGTCCGTACAAAATTCCCTATCTCTATATCCTCCTCCAGACCCTACAAACCTCCCTATCTATGTAACCTTCTCCAGCCCATACACCCCTCCCTATCTCTGTAACCTCCTCCAGCCCCTACACCCCTCCCTATCTCTGTAACATCCTACAGCCCCTACAACCCTCCGTTTCTCGGTAACTTCCTCCAGCCCCTACAATCCTCCTTATCTCAGTAACCTCCTCCAGGCCCTAAAACCCTCATCTCTGTAACCTCCTCCAGCCCCTAAACTCCTCCCCATCTCTCTAACCTCCTCCAATCCCTACACCCCTCCCTATCTCACTAACCTCATCCAGACGCTACACATCCCCATCTCTATAACATCCTCCACTCACTACAACCTGCCGTATCTCTGAAAGCTCCTCAACTCACTACAACACTCCCTATCTCTGTAAACTCCTCCACTCACTACAACCCTCCCTATCTCTGAAAACTCCTCCAAACCTCCCTATCTCTAACATCTCCGAGCCCCAAAACCCCTCCCTATCTCTGTTACCTCCTCCAGCCTCTATAAATCAGACTATCTCTGTAACTTTCTCCAGGCCCTGCAATCCTTCCAATCGCAGTAACCTCTCCCAGCACTGACAACCCTCCCTATTTCTGTTACGTCTTCCAGCCCCTACACCCCACCTTAACTTTGTAACGTCCACGAGCCCCTACAACCCTATCGATCTCGGTAACCTCCTCCAGCGCCTACAAATCTTCCTATCTCAGTAACCTCCTCCAGCCCCTACATACCCTACTATTTCTGTAACCAGGTCCAGCCACCTACACCCCTCCCTATCTATGTAACCTTCTCCACTCACTACAGAACTTCCTATCTCTGTACCCTCCTCCAGCCCCTACAACACTCCTTATCTCTGTAACCTCCTCAAGCCCCTACACCCTTCCCTATCTCTGTACCCTCCTCCAGCCCCTACAAGCCTCACTATCTCTGTAACCTCCTCAAGCCCCTACACCACTCCCTATCTCTCTAACCTCCTCCAGACACTACACCCCTATCTATAACCCTATCTATCTCTGTAACCTTCTCCAGGCCCTGCAATCCTCCCAATCGCAGTAAGCTCTCCCAGCACTGACAACCCTCCCTATCTCTGTTACGTTCTCCAGCCCCTACACCCCACCTTATCTTTGTAACGTCCACGAGCCCCTACAACCCTATCGAACTCGGTAACCTCCTCCAGCGCCTACAAATCTCCCTATCTCAGTAACCTCCTCCAGCCCCTACATACCCTGCTATTTCTGTAACCATGTCCAGCCACCTACACACTCCCTATCTATGTAACCTTCTCCACTCACTACAAAACTTCCTATCTCTGTACCCTCCTCCAAACTCTACAACCCTCTGTAACATCCTCCACTCACTACAACCCTCCCAATCTCTGTAACCTCCGCCACTCACTACAACCACCCAGATCTTTGTAACCTCCTCCCGCCCCTACACACCTCCCAATCTCTGTTACCTCCTCCACTCACTACAACCCTTCCTATTTGTCACCTCCTCCAAACATACAACACTCCCTATCTCAGTAACCTCCTCCAGCCCCTAGAACAATTCCTATCTCTTTAACCTCCTCCAGGTCCAAAAAACATCCTTATCTCTGTAACCTCCTCCAGTACCTACACCCCTTCCTATCTCTATAACCTCCTCCAGCCCAAAAAACATCCCTTTCTCTGAAACCTGCTCCAGTCCGTACAAAATTCCCTATCTCTATATCCTCCTCCAGACCCTACAAACCTCCCTATCTATGTAACCTTCTCCAGCCCATACACCCCTCCCTATCTCTGTAACCTCCTCCAGCCCCTACACCCCTCCCTATCTCTGTAACATCCTACAGCCCCTACAACCCTCCGTTTCTCGGTAACTTCCTCCAGCCCCTACAATCCTCCTTATCTCAGTAACCTCCTCCAGGCCCTAAAACCCTCATCTCTGTAACCTCCTCCAGCCCCTAAACTCCTCCCCATCTCTCTAACCTCCTCCAATCCCTACACCCCTCCCTATCTCACTAACCTCATCCAGACGCTACACATCCCCATCTCTATAACATCCTCCACTCACTACAACCTGCCGTATCTCTGAAAGCTCCTCAACTCACTACAACACTCCCTATCTCTGTAAACTCCTCCACTCACTACAACCCTCCCTATCTCTGAAAACTCCTCCAAACCTCCCTATCTCTAACATCTCCGAGCCCCAAAACCCCTCCCTATCTCTGTTACCTCCTCCAGCCTCTATAAATCAGACTATCTCTGTAACTTTCTCCAGGCCCTGCAATCCTTCCAATCGCAGTAACCTCTCCCAGCACTGACAACCCTCCCTATTTCTGTTACGTCTTCCAGCCCCTACACCCCACCTTAACTTTGTAACGTCCACGAGCCCCTACAACCCTATCGATCTCGGTAACCTCCTCCAGCGCCTACAAATCTTCCTATCTCAGTAACCTCCTCCAGCCCCTACATACCCTACTATTTCTGTAACCAGGTCCAGCCACCTACACCCCTCCCTATCTATGTAACCTTCTCCACTCACTACAGAACTTCCTATCTCTGTACCCTCCTCCAGCCCCTACAACACTCCTTATCTCTGTAACCTCCTCAAGCCCCTACACCCTTCCCTATCTCTCTAACCTCCTCCAGACACTACACCCCCCCATCCCTGTAACAACCATTCTGTTCTTTGTAACCTCCTCCCGCCCTTACACGCTTCCCAATCTCTGTTATCTCCTCCACTCACTACAACCCTCCCTTTTTGTCACCTCCTCCAAACATACAACACTCCCTATCTCAGTAACCTCCTCCAGGTCCAAAAACCATCCTTATCTCTAGAACCTCCTCCAGCACCAAAAAACATCCCTATCTCTGTAACCTGCTCCAGACCCTACACCTCTCCCTATCTCTGTAACCTCCTCCAGCCCCTACACCCCTCCCTATCTCTATAACCTCATCCAGCAGCTGCAACCCTCCCTATCAATGTAACCTTCTCCAGCCCATACACCCCTCCCTATCTCTATAACCTCCTCCAGCAAATTACAACCCTACCTATCTCTGTAACCTCCTCCAGGCCCTAAACCCCTCCCTATCTCTCTCACCTCCTCCAATCCCTACACCCCTCCGTATCTCTCTAACCTCCTCCAGACGCTACACACCCCCATCTCTGTAACATCCTCCACTCACTACAACCTGCCCTATCTCTGAAAACTCAACTCCCTACAACACTCCCTATCTCTGTAACCTCCTCCACTCACTACAACCCTCCCTATCTCTGAAACTTTCTCCAAACCCTACAAACCTCCCTATCTCTAAAATTTCCCAGCCCCAAAACCCCTCCCTATCTCTGTTACCTCCTCCAGCCTCTATAACCCTATCTACCTCTGGAACCTTCTCCAGGCCCTGCAATCCTCCCAATTGCAGTAACCTCTCCCAGCACCGACAACCCTCCCTGTCTCTGTTACGTCCTCCAGCCCCTACACCCCACATTATCATTGTAACCTCCATGAGCCCCTACAACCCTCCCGATCTTTGTAACCTCCTCCAAACCCTACAAAACTCCCTATCTCAGTAACCTCCTCCAGCACCTACACCCCTCCCTATCTCTGTAACCTCCTCCAGCACCTACACCCCTCCCTATCCCTGTAAACTCCTCCAGCACCTACACTTCTCCCTCTCTCTGTAAACTCCTCCAGCATCTACACCACTTCCTATCTCTGGAACCTCCTCCAGCACCTTCAACCCACCCTATCTCTGTATCCTTCACCAGCCACTAAAAACCTCCCTATCTCTGTAAACTCCTCCAGACCCCACATCCCTCCCTATCACTGTAACCTCCTCCAGCAGCTGAACCCTTCCCGATCCATATAAGCTACTCCAGCCCCTACACCCCTCCCTTTCTCTGTAACCTTCTCCTGCCAAATACAACCCTACCCATCTCTGTAACCGCCTCCAGCCAATACACACCTCTTTATCTCTGTAACCGCCTCCAGCCCCGCCACTCCTCCCTATCTCTGCAAACTCCTCCATCCCCTACAACGCTCGCTACCTCTTTAACTTCCTCCAGCCTCTCCACCCCTCCCTATCTCTGTAACCTCCTCCAGCCTATCACCCCTCCCTATCTCTGTAACCTCCTCCATCCCCTACAACCCTCCCTATCTCTGTAACCTCCTCCAGCCCCTACAACCCTCGCTATCTCTATAACCTCCTCCAGCCCCTACAACCCTCCCCATCTCTGTAACCTCCTCCAGCCCCTACATCCCTCCCCATCTCTGTAACCTCCTCCAGCCCCTAGAACACTCCCTATCTCTTTAACCTCCTCCAGGTCCTAAAACCATCCTTATCTCTGTAACCTCCTCCAGTACCTACACCCCTTCCTATCTCTATAACCTCCTCCAGCCCCAAAAAACATCCCAATCTCTGAAAACTGCTCCAGCCCCTACAAAACTCCCTATCTCCGTATCCTCCTCCAGCCCCTACAAACATCCCTATCTCCGTAACCTCCTCCAGACCCTAGACTTCTCACTATCTCTGTAACCTCCTCCAGCCCCTACACTGCTCCCTATCTCTGTAATCTCCTCCAGAAGCTGCAGCCCTCCTTATCTATGTAACCTACTCCAGCCCATACACCCCTCCCTATCTCTGTAACCTCCTCCAGCCAAATACAACCCTACCTATCTCTGTAACCTCCTCCAGCCCCTACACCCCTTCCTATCTCTATAACCTCCTCCAGCCCCTACACGCCTCCCTATCTCTGTAAACTCCACCAGCGTCTACAAACCTCCCTATCTCTGTAACCTCCTCCAGCCCCTACACCCCTCCCCAACTGTCTAACCTCCTCCAATTCCTACACCCCTCCCTATCTCTCTAACCTCCTCCAGACACTACAGACCCCCATCTCAGTAAAATCCTCCACTCACTACAATTCGCCCTATCTCTGAAAACTCATCAACTGCCTACAACACTCCCTATCTCTGTAACCTCCTCCAGGACTTACAACCTCTCTATCTCTGTATCCTCCTCCAGCCACTCCAAATCTCCCTATCTCTGTAACCTCCTCCAGACACTACATCCCTCCCTATCTCTGTAAACTCCTTCAGCAGCTGAAACCCTCCCTATCCATGTAACCTACTCCAGCCACTACAACCCTCCCTTTCTCTGTAACCTTCTCCAGCCAAATAAAACCCTACCTACCTCCGTACCCACCTCCAGCCAATACACCTCTCCTTATCTCTGTAACCGCCTCTTGCGCCTCCACGCCTGCAAACGCCTCAAGCCCCTACAACGCTCCCTATCTCCGTAACCTCTTCCAGCCCCTACAAACCTCCCTATCTCAGTAACCTCCTCCAGCCCCTACAACTCCCACTATTTCTGTAACCTCCTCCACTCATTATAATCCTCCCGATCTTTGTAACCTCCTCTAGCCCCTACATGCCTCCCTATCTCGGTAACCTCGCCGGCCTCTACCCACCTCCCAATCTCTGTAACCTCCTCCACTCACTACAACACTCCCAATTTCTGTCAGCTCCTCCAAACATACAACACTCCCTATCTCAGTAACCTCCTCCAGCCCCTAGAACATTCCCTATCCCTTTAATCTGCTCCAGGTCCTAAAACCATCCTTATCTCTGTAACCTCCTCCAGCACCTACATCTCTCCCTATCTCTGTAACTTCTTCCAGTACTTACACCCCTTCCTATCTCTATATGCTCCTCCAGCCCCCAAAAACATCCCTATATCTGAAAAAAGCTCCAGCCCGTACAAAACTCCCTATCTCTGTAGCCTCCTACAGCTCCTACAAACCTCCCTATCTCAGTAATCTCCTCCAGCCCCTACACCCTTCCCTATCTCTGTAACCTTCTCCAGCAGCTACACCCCTCCCTATCTCTGTAGCCTCCTCCAGCCCATACACCCCTCCCTATCTCTGTAACCTCCTCCAGCCAAATACAACCCTATCTATCTCGGTAACCTCCTGCAGCCCCTACACGCCTCCCTATCTCTGTAAATACCACCAGCGAGTACAACCCTCCATTTCTCTGTAACCTCCTGCAGCCCCTACAACCCTCCTTATCTCTGTAACCTCCTCTAGCCCATAAAAACCTCCTTATCTCTGTAACCTCCTTGAATCCCTACACACCTCCCTATTCCACTAACCTCCTCCAGACGCTACACACCCCCATCTCTGTAACATCCTCCACTCACCTCAATCCGCCCTATCTCTGTAACCTCCTCCAGCCCATACACGCCCCCTATCTCTGTAACCTCCTCCAGCCTCTACACCCCTCCCTATCTCTGTAACCTTCTCCACTCACTACAAAACTACCTATCTCTATAATCTCCTCCATCCCCTACAACACTCTGTAACCTCCTCCAGCACCTACAACGCTCCCTGTTTCTTTAACCTCCTCCAACCACTACAAACCTCCCTATCTCTGTAGCCTCCTCCAGACCCTACATCCCTCCCTATCTCTGTAACCTCCTCCAGCAGCTGAAGCCCTCCCTATCCATGTAACGTACTCCAGCCCCTAAAGCCCACCCTTTCTCTGTAACCTTTTCCAGCCAAATACAACCCTACCTACCACCGTAACCTGCTCCAGCCAATACACCCCTCCCTGTCTCTGCAAACTCCTCCAGCCCCTACAACCCTCCCTATCTCTGCAAGCCCCTCCAGCCCCAACAACCCTCCCAATCTCTGTAACCTCCTCCAGCCTCTCCACCCCTCCCTATCTCTGTAAACGTCTCGACTCACGAAAAAACAACCTATCTCTGTAACCTCCTCCATCCCCTACAACCCTCCCCATCTCTGTAACCTCCTCCATCCCCTACAACCCTCACTACCTCTGTAACCTCCTCCAGCCTCTCCACCCCTCCCTATCTCTGTAACCTCCTCCAGCCTATCACCCCTCCCTATCTCTGTAACCTCCTCCATCCCCTACAACCCTCCCTATCTCTGTAACCTCCTCCAGCCCCTACAACCCTCGCTATCTCAATAACCTCCTCCAGCCCCTACAACCCTCCCCATCTCTGTAACCTCCTCCAGCCCCTACATCCCTCCCCATCTCTGTAACCTCCTCCAGCCCCTACACCCCTCCCTATCTCTCTAACCTCCTCCAGACACTACACCACCCATCTCTGTAACAACCTCCAGCACCTACACCCATTCCTATCTTCGTAACCTCCTCCAGCCATAAAAACCTCCTTATCTCTGTAACCTCCTCCAGCCCCTACACTTCTCCTAACTCTCTAACCTCCTCCAGATGCTACACACCCCAATCTCTGTAACATCCTCCACTCACCTCAATCAGCTCTATCTCTGAAAACTCAACTCCCTACAACAATCCCTGTCTCTGTAACCTCCTCCAGCCCCTACAAACCTCCCTATCTCTGTAACCTCCTCTAGCCCCTACACGCCTCCCTATCTCAGTAACCTCCTCTAGCCACTACATCCCCCCCTATTTCTGTAACAATGTCCAGCCACCTACACACCTCCCAATCTCTTTAACTTCCTCCACTCGCTACAACCCTCCCTATTTCTGTCACCTCCTACAAACATACAACACTCTCTATCTCAGTAACCTCCTGCAGCCCCTAGAACACTCCCTATCTCTTTAACCTCCTCCAGGTCCTAAAACCATCCTAATCTCTGTAACCTCCTCCAGTACCTACACCTCGTCCTATCTCTATAAACTTCTCCAGCACCAAAAAACATCCCAATCTCTGAAACCTGCTCCAGCTCCTACAAAACTCCCTATCTCCGTATCCTCCTCCAGCCCCTACAAACATCCCTATCTCCGTAACCTCCTCCAGACCCTAGACCTCTCCCTATCTCTGTAACCTCCTCCAGACCCTAGACCTCTCCCTATCTCTGTAACCTCCTCCAGACCCTAGACCTCTCCCTATCTCTGTAACCTCCTCCAGAAGCTGCAGCCCTCCCTATCTATGTAACCTACTCCAGCTCATACACCCCTCCCTATCTTTATAACCTCCTCCAGCCAAATACAACCCTACCTATCTCTGTAACCTCCTCCAGCCCCTACACCCCTTCCTATCTCTATAGCCTCCTCCAGCCCCTACAAGCCTCCGTATCTCTGTAAACTCCACCAGCATCTACAACCCTCCTTATCTCTGTAACCTCCTCCAGCCCCTACACGACTCCACATCTGTCTAACCTCCTCCAATTCCTACACCCCTCCCTATCTCTCTAACCTCCTCCAGACGCTACACACCCCCATCTCTGTAACATCCTCCACTCACCTCAATCCGCCCTATCTCTGTAACCTCCTCCAGCCCATACACGCCCCCTATCTCTGTAACCTCCTCCAGCCTCTACACCCCTCCCTATCTCTGTAACCTTCTCCACTCACTACAAAACTACCTATCTCTATAATCTCCTCCATCCCCTACAACACTCTGTAACCTCCTCCAGCACCTACAACGCTCCCTGTTTCTTTAACCTCCTCCAACCACTACAAACCTCCCTATCTCTGTAGCCTCCTCCAGACCTTACATCCCTCCCTATCTCTGTAACCTCCTCCAGCAGCTGAAGCCCTCCCTATCCATGTAACGTACTCCAGCCCCTAAAGCCCACCCTTTCTCTGTAACCTTTTCCAGCCAAATACAAACCTACCGACCACCATAACCTGCTCCAGCCAATACACCCCTCCCTGTCTCTGCAAACTCCTCCAGCCCCTACAACCCTCCCTATCTCTGCAAGCCCCTCCAGCCCCAACAACCCTCCCAATCTCTGTAACCTCCTCCAGCCTCTCCACCCCTCCCTATCTCTGTAAACTTCTCGACTCACGAAAAAACAACCTATCTCTGTAACCTCCTCCATCCCCTACAACCCTCCCCATCTCTGTAACCTCCTCCATCCCCTACAACCCTCACTACCTCTGTAACCTCCTCCAGCCTCTCCACCCCTCCCTATCTCTGTAACCTCCTCCAGCCTATCACCCCTCCCTATCTCTGTAACCTCCTCCATCCCCTACAACCCTCCCTATCTCTGTAACCTCCTCCAGCCCCTACAACCCTCGCTATCTCTATAACCTCCTCCAGCCCCTACAACCCTCCCCATCTCTGTAACCTCCTCCAGCCCCTACATCCCTCCCCATCTCTGTAACCTCCTCCAGCCCCTACACCCCTCCCTATCTCTCTAACCTCCTCCAGATACTACACCACCCATCTCTGTAACAACCTCCAGCACCTACACCCATTCCTATCTTCGTAACCTCCTCCAGCCATAAAAACCTCCTTATCTCTGTAACCTCCTCCAGCCCCTACACTTCTCCTAACTCTCTAACCTCCTCCAGATGCTACACACCCCAATCTCTGTAACATCCTCCACTCACCTCAATCAGCTCTATCTCTGAAAACTCAACTCCCTACAACAATCCCTGTCTCTGTAACCTCCTCCAGCCCCTACAAACCTCCCTATCTCTGTAACCTCCTCTAGCCCCTACACGCCTCCCTATCTCAGTAACCTCCTCTAGCCACTACATCCCCCCCTATTTCTGTAACAATGTCCAGCCACCTACACACCTCCCAATCTCTTTAACTTCCTCCACTCGCTACAACCCTCCCTATTTCTGTCACCTCCTACAAACATACAACACTCTCTATCTCAGTAACCTCCTGCAGCCCCTAGAACACTCCCTATCTCTTTAACCTCCTCCAGGTCCTAAAACCATCCTAATCTCTGTAACCTCCTCCAGTACCTACACCTCGTCCTATCTCTATAAACTCCTCCAGCACCAAAAAACATCCCAATCTCTGAAACCTGCTCCAGCTCCTACAAAACTCCCTATCTCCGTATCCTCCTCCAGCCCCTACAAACATCCCTATCTCCGTAACCTCCTCCAGACCCTAGACCTCTCCCTATCTCTGTAACCTCCTCCAGACCCTAGACCTCTCCCTATCTCTGTAACCTCCTCCAGACCCTAGACCTCTCCCTATCTCTGTAACCTCCTCCAGAAGCTGCAGCCCTCCCTATCTATGTAACCTACTCCAGCTCATACACCCCTCCCTATCTTTATAACCTCCTCCAGCCAAATACAACCCTACCTATCTCTGTAACCTCCTCCAGCCCCTACACCCCTTCCTATCTCTATAGCCTCCTCCAGCCCCTACAAGCCTCCGTATCTCTGTAAACTCCACCAGCATCTACAACCCTCCGTTTCTCTGTAACCTCCTCCAGCCCCTACAAACCTCCCTATCTCTGTAACCTCCTCCAGTCCCTAAAACCCTCCTTATCTCTGTAACCTCCTCCAGCCCCTACACGACTCCACATCTGTCTAACCTCCTCCAATTCCTACACCCCTCCCTATCTCTCTAACCTCCTCCAGACGCTACACACCCCCATCTCTGTAACATCCTCCACTCACCTCAATCCGCCCTATCTCTGTAACCTCCTCCAGCCCATACACGCCCCCTATCTCTGTAACCTCCTCCAGCCTCTACACCCCTCCCTATCTCTGTAACCTTCTCCACTCACTACAAAACTACCTATCTCTATAATCTCCTCCATCCCCTACAACACTCTGTAACCTCCTCCAGCACCTACAACGCTCCCTGTTTCTTTAACCTCCTCCAACCACTACAAACCTCCCTATCTCTGTAGCCTCCTCCAGACCTTACATCCCTCCCTATCTCTGTAACCTCCTCCAGCAGCTGAAGCCCTCCCTATCCATGTAACGTACTCCAGCCCCTAAAGCCCACCCTTTCTCTGTAACCTTTTCCAGCCAAATACAAACCTACCGACCACCATAACCTGCTCCAGCCAATACACCCCTCCCTGTCTCTGCAAACTCCTCCAGCCCCTACAACCCTCCCTATCTCTGCAAGCCCCTCCAGCCCCAACAACCCTCCCAATCTCTGTAACCTCCTCCAGCCTCTCCACCCCTCCCTATCTCTGTAAACTTCTCGACTCACGAAAAAACAACCTATCTCTGTAACCTCCTCCATCCCCTACAACCCTCCCCATCTCTGTAACCTCCTCCAACCCCTACAACCCTCACTACCTCTGTAACCTCCTCCAGCCTCTCCACCCCTCCCTATCTTTGTAACCTCCTCCAGCCTATCACCCCTCCCTATCTCTGTAACCTCCTCCATCCCCTACAACCCTCCCTATCTCTGTAACCTCCTCCAGCCCCTACAACCCTCGCTATCTCTATAACCTCCTCCAGCCCCTACAACCCTCCCCATCTCTGTAACCTCCTCCAGCCCCTACATCCCTCCCCATCTCTGTAACCTCCTCCAGCCCCTACACCCCTCCCTATCTCTCTAACCTCCTCCAGACACTACACCACCCATCTCTGTAACAACCTCCAGCACCTACACCCATTCCTATCTTCGTAACCTCCTCCAGCCATAAAAACCTCCTTATCTCTGTAACCTCCTCCAGCCCCTACACTTCTCCTAACTCTCTAACCTCCTCCAGATGCTACACACCCCAATCTCTGTAACATCCTCCACTCACCTCAATCAGCTCTATCTCTGAAAACTCAACTCCCTACAACAATCCCTGTCTCTGTAACCTCCTCCAGCCCCTACAAACCTCCCTATCTCTGTAACCTCCTCTAGCCCCTACACGCCTCCCTATCTCAGTAACCTCCTCTAGCCACTACATCCCCCCCTATTTCTGTAACAATGTCCAGCCACCTACACACCTCCCAATCTCTTTAACTTCCTCCACTCGCTACAACCCTCCCTATTTCTGTCACCTCCTACAAACATACAACACTCTCTATCTCAGTAACCTCCTGCAGCCCCTAGAACACTCCCTATCTCTTTAACCTCCTCCAGGTCCTAAAACCATCCTAATCTCTGTAACCTCCTCCAGTACCTACACCTCGTCCTATCTCTATAAACTCCTCCAGCACCAAAAAACATCCCAATCTCTGAAACCTGCTCCAGCTCCTACAAAACTCCCTATCTCCGTATCCTCCTCCAGCCCCTACAAACATCCCTATCTCCGTAACCTCCTCCAGACCCTAGACCTCTCCCTATCTCTGTAACCTCCTCCAGACCCTAGACCTCTCCCTATCTCTGTAACCTCCTCCAGACCCTAGACCTCTCCCTATCTCTGTAACCTCCTCCAGAAGCTGCAGCCCTCCCTATCTATGTAACCTACTCCAGCTCATACACCCCTCCCTATCTTTATAACCTCCTCCAGCCAAATACAACCCTACCTATCTCTGTAACCTCCTCCAGCCCCTACACCCCTTCCTATCTCTATAGCCTCCTCCAGCCCCTACAAGCCTCCGTATCTCTGTAAACTCCACCAGCATCTACAACCCTCCGTTTCTCTGTAACCTCCTCCAGCCCCTACAAACCTCCCTATCTCTGTAACCTCCTCCAGTCCCTAAAACCCTCCTTATCTCTGTAACCTCCTCCAGCCCCTACACGACTCCACATCTGTCTAACCTCCTCCAATTCCTACACCCCTCCCTATCTCTCTAACCTCCTCCAGACGCTACACACCCCCATCTCTGTAACATCCTCCACTCACCTCAATCCGCCCTATCTCTGTAACCTCCTCCAGCCCATACACGCCCCCTATCTCTGTAACCTCCTCCAGCCTCTACACCCCTCCCTATCTCTGTAACCTTCTCCACTCACTACAAAACTACCTATCTCTATAATCTCCTCCATCCCCTACAACACTCTGTAACCTCCTCCAGCACCTACAACGCTCCCTGTTTCTTTAACCTCCTCCAACCACTACAAACCTCCCTATCTCTGTAGCCTCCTCCAGACCTTACATCCCTCCCTATCTCTGTAACCTCCTCCAGCAGCTGAAGCCCTCCCTATCCATGTAACGTACTCCAGCCCCTAAAGCCCACCCTTTCTCTGTAACCTTTTCCAGCCAAATACAAACCTACCGACCACCATAACCTGCTCCAGCCAATACACCCCTCCCTGTCTCTGCAAACTCCTCCAGCCCCTACAACCCTCCCTATCTCTGCAAGCCCCTCCAGCCCCAACAACCCTCCCAATCTCTGTAACCTCCTCCAGCCTCTCCACCCCTCCCTATCTCTGTAAACTTCTCGACTCACGAAAAAACAACCTATCTCTGTAACCTCCTCCATCCCCTACAACCCTCCCCATCTCTGTAACCTCCTCCAACCCCTACAACCCTCACTACCTCTGTAACCTCCTCCAGCCTCTCCACCCCTCCCTATCTTTGTAACCTCCTCCAGCCTATCACCCCTCCCTATCTCTGTAACCTCCTCCATCCCCTACAACCCTCCCTATCTCTGTAACCTCCTCCAGCCCCTACAACCCTCGCTATCTCTATAACCTCCTCCAGCCCCTACAACCCTCCCCATCTCTGTAACCTCCTCCAGCCCCTACATCCCTCCCCATCTCTGTAACCTCCTCCAGCCCCTACACCCCTCCCTATCTCTCTAACCTCCTCCAGACACTACACCACCCATCTCTGTAACAACCTCCAGCACCTACACCCATTCCTATCTTCGTAACCTCCTCCAGCCATAAAAACCTCCTTATCTCTGTAACCTCCTCCAGCCCCTACACTTCTCCTAACTCTCTAACCTCCTCCAGATGCTACACACCCCAATCTCTGTAACATCCTCCACTCACCT
This sequence comes from Isurus oxyrinchus, assembly GCA_026770705.1. Lineage (NCBI taxonomy): Eukaryota > Metazoa > Chordata > Chondrichthyes > Lamniformes > Lamnidae > Isurus > Isurus oxyrinchus. The sequence continues at coordinate 146,429 of JANJGN010001322.1, forward strand.
CAATCAGCTCTATCTCTGAAAACTCAACTCCCTACAACAATCCCTGTCTCTGTAACCTCCTCCAGCCCCTACAAACCTCCCTATCTCTGTAACCTCCTCTAGCCCCTACACGCCTCCCTATCTCAGTAACCTCCTCTAGCCACTACATCCCCCCCTATTTCTGTAACAATGTCCAGCCACCTACACACCTCCCAATCTCTTTAACTTCCTCCACTCGCTACAACCCTCCCTATTTCTGTCACCTCCTACAAACATACAACACTCTCTATCTCAGTAACCTCCTGCAGCCCCTAGAACACTCCCTATCTCTTTAACCTCCTCCAGGTCCTAAAACCATCCTAATCTCTGTAACCTCCTCCAGTACCTACACCTCGTCCTATCTCTATAAACTCCTCCAGCACCAAAAAACATCCCAATCTCTGAAACCTGCTCCAGCTCCTACAAAACTCCCTATCTCCGTATCCTCCTCCAGCCCCTACAAACATCCCTATCTCCGTAACCTCCTCCAGACCCTAGACCTCTCCCTATCTCTGTAACCTCCTCCAGACCCTAGACCTCTCCCTATCTCTGTAACCTCCTCCAGACCCTAGACCTCTCCCTATCTCTGTAACCTCCTCCAGAAGCTGCAGCCCTCCCTATCTATGTAACCTACTCCAGCTCATACACCCCTCCCTATCTTTATAACCTCCTCCAGCCAAATACAACCCTACCTATCTCTGTAACCTCCTCCAGCCCCTACACCCCTTCCTATCTCTATAACCTCCTCCAGCCCCTACAAGCCTCCGTATCTCTGTAAACTCCACCAGCATCTACAACCCTCCGTTTCTCTGTAACCTCCTCCAGCCCCTACAAACCTCCCTATCTCTGTAACCTCCTCCAGTCCCTAAAACCCTCCTTATCTCTGTAACCTCCTCCAGCCCCTACACGACTCCACATCTGTCTAACCTCCTCCAATTCCTACACCCCTCCATATCTCTCTAACCTCCTCCAGATGCTACACACCCCCATCTCTGTAACATCCTCCACTCACTACAATTCGCCCTATCTCTGAAAACTCATCAACTGCCTACAACACTCCCTATCTCTGTAACCTACTCCAGCATCTACAACACTCCCTATATCTGTATCCTCCTCCAGCCACTACAAACCTCCCTATCTCTGTAACCTCCTCCAGAGACTACATCCCTCCCTATCTCTGTAAACTCCTCCAGCAGCTGAAACCCTCCCTATCCATGTAACCTACTCCAGCCCCTACAACCCTCCCTTTCTCTGTAGCCTTCTCCAGCCAAATACAACCCTACCTACCTCCATAACCACCTCCAGCCAATACACCCCTCCTTATCTCTGTAACCGCCTCTAGCCCCTCCACGCCTCCTTATCTCTGCAAACTCCTTCAGCCCCTACAAACCTCCCTATCTCTGTAACTTCCTCCAGGACCTACAACCCTCCTTATCACTGTAACCTCCTCCAACCCCTACACCCCTATCTCTTTAACCTCCTCCAGACACTACACCCCTCCATCTCTGTAACATCCTCCACTCACTACAACCCTCCCAATCTCTGTAAACTCCTCCACTCACAACTACCCTCCCATTCTCAAAAATCTCCTCCAGCCCCTAGAAACCTCCCTATCTCTTTAACCTCCTCCAGGTCCTAAAACCATCCTTATCTCTGTAACCTCCTCCAGCACCTACACCCCTCCCTATCTCTCTAACCTCCTCCAGACACTACACCCCTCCATCTCTGTAACATCCTCCACTCACTACAACCCTCCCAATCTCTGTAACCTCCTCCACTCACTACAACCCTTCCTATTTCTGTCACCTCCTCCAAACATACAACACACCCTATCTCAGTAACCTCCTCCAGCCCCTAGGACCCTCCCTATCTCTTTAACCTCCTGCAGGTCCTAAAACCATCCTTATCTCTGTAACCTCTTCCAGTACCTACACCCCTTCCTATCTCTATAACCTCCTCCAGCCCCCAAAAACATCCCTATCTCTGAAACCAGCTCCAGCCCCTACAAAACTCCCTATCTCTGTATCCTCCTCCAGCCCCTACTCCCCACCTTATCTTTGTAACCTCCACGAGCCCCTACAACACTATCGATCTCGGTAACCTCCTCCAGCGCCTGCAAAACTCCCTATCTCAGTAAACTCCTCCAGCCCCTACACCCGTCCCTATCTCGGCAAACTCCTCCAGCACGTACACCCCTCCCTATCTCTATAAAATCTTCCAGCACCTACATGCGTTCCTACCTCTGTAAATTCCTCCAGCACCTACAGTGCTCTCTATCTCTGTATCCTCCTCCAGCCACTACAAACCTCCCAATCTCTGTAACCTCCCTATCTCTGTAACCTCCTCCAGCAGCTGAACCCCTCCCTATCTATGTAACCTACTCCAGCCCCTACACCACTCCCTTTCTTTGTAACCTTGTCTAGCCAAATACAACCCTACCTATCTCTGTAACCTCGTCAGCCAATACACCCCTCCTTATCTCTGTAACCTTATGCAGCCTCTACACCCCTCCCTATCTCTCTAACCTCCTCCAGATGCTACACACTCCCATCTCTGTAACATCCTCCACTCACCTCAATCCGCCCTATCTCTGAAAACTCAACTCCCTACAACACTCCCTATCTCTGTAACCTCCTCCAGCACCTACAACGCTCCCTATCTCTGTATCCTCCTCCAGCCACTACAAACCTTCCTATCTCTGTAACCTCCTCCAGACACTACAGCCCCTCATCTCTGTAACATCCTCCACTCACTACAAACCTCCCAATCTCAGTAACCTCCTCCACCCCTACACCCCTCCCCATCTCTCTAACCTCCTCCAATCCCTACACCCTCCCTATCTCTCTAAACTCCTCCAGACGCTACACACCCGCATCTCTGTAACATCCTCCACTCACTACAACACGGCCTATCTCTGAAAACTCCTCAACTCCCTACAACACTCCCTATCTCTGTAACCTCCTCCACTCACTACAACTCTCCCTATTGCTGTAACATCCTCAAAATCCTACAAACCTCCCTATTGCTGTAACCTTTCCCAGCACCGACAACCCTCCCCATCTCTTTTACGTCCTCCAGCCCCTACACCCCACCTTATCTTTCTAACCTCCATGAGACCCTACAACCCTATCAATCTCGGTAACCTCCTTAGCGCCTGCAAAACTCCCTATCTCTGTAACCTCCTCCAGCCCCTACACCCTCCCTACCTCTGCAAACACCTCCAGCACCTACACCTCCTCCAGCACCTACAACACTCTCTATCTCTGTATCCTCCTCCAGCCACTACAAACCTCCCTATCTCTGTAACCTCCTCCAGCAGCTGAACCCCTCCCTATCTAGGAAACCTACTCCAGCCCCTACACCCCTCCCTTTCTCTGTAACCTTCTCCAGCCAAATACAACCCTACCTATCTCTGTAACCTCCTGCAGCCTCTACACCCCTCCCTATCTCTGTAACATTCTCCACTCACTACGACCCAACCTATCTCTGTAACTTCCTCCGTTCGCTACAACCCTCCCTATCTCTGTAACCTCCTCCAGCCCCTACAAACCTCTCTATCTCTGTAACCTTCTCCAGGCCCAAAAACCCTCTTTATCTCTGTAACCTCCTCCAGCCCCTAAACCCCTCCCTATCTCTCTAACCTCCTCCAATCCCTACACCCCTCCGTATCTCTCTAACCTCCTCCAGACGCTACACACCCCCATCTCTGTAACCTTTTCCAGCCCCAAAAAACCTCCCTATCTCTGTAACCTCCACCAGCCCCTACACCCCTCCCTATCTATGTAACCTCCTCCAGCCCATACACCCCTCCCTATCTCTGTAATCTCGTCCAGCCCCACAAACCTACTTATCTCTATAACATCCTCGAGCACCTACACCCCTTCCTATCTATATAACCTCCTCCAGCCTCTAAAAACCTCCCTATCTCTGAAACCTGCTCTAGCACCTACAATGATCCCGATCTCTGTATCTTCCTCCAGCCCCCAGAAACCTCCTCATCTCTGTAACCTCCTCCAGACCTTACACCCATCTCGATCTCTCTAACCTCCTCCACACCTTATACCCATCCCTATCTCTGTAAACTTCTCCAGCCCCTACACCCCTCCCTATCTCTGTAATCTCCTCCAGCCCCTAGAAACCTCCCTATCTCTTTAACCTCCTCCAGGTCCTAAAACCATCCTTATCTCAGTAACCTCCTCCAGCACCTACACCCCTCCCTATCTCTGCAAACTCTTCCAGCAGCTACACCCCTTCCTACCTCTGAAACCTCCTCCAGCACCTCCAACGCTCCCTATCTCTGTATCCTCCTCCAGCCACTACAAACCTCCCTATCTCTGTATCCTCCTCCAGCCACTACAAACCTCCCTATCTCTATTTCCTCCTCCAGACCCTACATCCCTCCCTATCTCTGCAACCTCCTCCAGCAGCAGAACCCCTCCCTATGCATGTAACCTACTCCAGCCCCTACACCCCTCCCTTTCTCTGTAACCTTCTCCTGCCAAACACAACATTACCTCCCTCTGTAACCTCCTCCAGCCAATACTCCCCTCCTTATCTCTGTAACCACCGCCAGCCCCTCCCCACCTCCCTATTTCTGCAAACTCCTCCAGCCCCTACAACACTCCCTCTCTCTGTAACCTCCTCCAGCCCCTACAAACCTCCCTATCTCTGTAACCTCCTCCAGGACCTACAACCCTCCCTATCCCTGTAACCTCCTCCAGCCCCTACACCCCTCTCTATCTCTCTAACCTCCTCCAGACACTTCACCCCTCCATCTCTGTAACATCCTCCACTCACTACAACCCTCCCAATCTCTGTAAACTCCTCCAGTCACTACTACCCTCCCAATCTCAGTAATCTCCTCCAGCCCCTAGAAACCTCCCTATCTCTTTAACCTCCTCCAGGTCCTAAAACCATCCTTATCTCTGTAACCTCTTCCAGCACCTACACCCCTCCCTATCTCTGTAAACTCCTCCAGCACCTACACCCCTCCCTATCTCTGCAAACTCTTCCAGCACCTACACCCCTTCCCATTTCTGTAACCTCCTCCAGCACCTACAAAACTCCCTATCTCTGAAACCAGCTCCAGCCCCTACAAATCTCCCTATCTCTGTATCCTCCTCCAGCCCCTACTCCCCACCTTATCTTTGTAACCTCCACGAGCCCCTACAACCCTATCGATCTCCGTAACCTCCTCCAGCACCTGCAAAACTCCCTATCTCAGTAAACTCCTCCAGCCCCTACACCCCTCCCTATCTCGGCAATCTCCTCCAGCACCTACACCCCTCCCTATCTCTATAAAATCTTCCAGCACCTACACGCGTTCCTATCTCTGTAAACTCCTCCAGCACCTACAACGCTCTCTATCTCTGTATCCTCCTCCAGCCACTACAAACCTCCCTATCTCTGTAACCTCCTCCAGCAGCTGAACCCCTCCCTATGTATGTAACCTACTCCAGCCCCTACACCACTCCCTTTCTCTGTAACCTTCTCCAGCCAAATACAACCCTACCTATCTCTGTAACCTCGTCAGCCAATACACGCCTCCTTATCTCTGTAACCTTATGCAGCCTCTACACCCCTCCCTATCTCTCTAACATCCCCCACTCACTACGACCCAACCTATCTCTGTAACATCCTCCAGCCCTACAAACCTCTCTACCTCTGTAACCTCCTCCAAGCCCTAAAACCCTCCTTATCTCTGTAACCTCCTCCAGCCTCTACAACCCTCCCCATCTCTCTAACCTCCTCCAATCCTTACCCCGCTCCCTATCTCTCTAACCTCCTCCAGATGCTACACACCTGCATCTCTGTAACATCCTCCACTCACCTCAATCCGCCCTATCTCTGAAAACTCAACTCCCTACAACACTCCCTATCTCTGTAACCTCCTCCAGCACCGACAACGCTCCCTATCCCTGTCACCTCCTCCAGGTCCTAAAACCCTCCTTATCTCTGTAAGCTCCTCTAGCCCCTACACCCCTCCCCATCTCTCTAACCTCCTCCAATCCCTACACCCCTCCCTATCTCTCTAAACTCCTCCAGACGCTACACACCCGCATCTCTGTAACATCCTCCACTCACTACAACACGGCCTATCTCTGTAACCACCACCACTCACTACAACTCTCCCTATTGCTGTAACCTCCTCCAGCCCCTACAAACCTCTCTATCTCTGTAATCTCCTCCAGGCCCAAAAACCCTCTTTATCTCTGTAACCTCCTCCAGCCCCTACAACCCTCCCCATCTCTCTAACCTCCTCCAGCCACTCCAAACCTCCCTATCTGTATCCTCCTCCAGCCACTACAAACCTCCCTATCTCTATTTCCTCCTCCAGACCCTACAGCCCTCCCTATCTCTCTAACCTCCTCCAGACGCTACACACCCCCATCTCTGTAACATCCTCCACTCACTACAACCACCCTATCTCTGAAAACTCGTCAACTCCCTACAACACTCCCTATATCGGTAACCTCCTCCAATCTCTACAACCCTCCCTATCTCTGTAACTCCTCCAGCCCCTAAAGCCCTCCCTATCTCTGTAACCTCCTCCAGGTCCTACAACACTCCCTATCTCTGTGACCTCCTGCAGCCCTTACACACCTCCCTATCTCTCTAACCTCCTCCAGACGCTACACACCCCCATCTTTGTAACCTCCTCCACTCACTACGGACCCAACCAACCTCTGTAACCTCCCCCAGCCCCAACAACCCTCCCCATCTCTCTAAACTCCTCCAATCTCTACACCCCTCCCTATCTCTCTAACCTCCTCCAGACGCTACACACCCCGATCTCTGTAACATCCTCCACTCACTACAACCCTCCCAATCTCTGTAACCTCCTCCACTCACTACAACCCTCCCTATCTCAGTCATCTCCTCCAGCGCCTATAAATCTCCCTATCTATATAACCTCCTCCAGCCCCTACAAACCTCCCTATCTCAGTAACCTACTCCACGCCCTACACCCCTCCCTCTTTCTGTAACCATCTCCAGCCACCTACACCCCTCCCAATCTCTGTAACCTCCTCCAGCACCTACAAATCTCCCTAACTCTGTAACCTCCTCCAGCGCCTACAATCCTCCCTATCTCAGTAACCTCCACCAGCCACCTACACCCCTCCCTATCTCTGTAACCTCCTCCACTCACTGCAACCCTCCCGATCTTGTAACCTCCTCCAGCCCCTACACGCCTCCCTTTCTCCGTAACCTCCTCCTGCCTCTTCAAGCCAAACAATCTCTGTAACCTCCTCCACTCACTACAACACTCCCTATCTCTCTCACCTCCTCCAACAACACAACACCCTATCTCTTTAACCTTCTCCAGGCCCTAAAACCATCCTTATCTCTGTAACCTCCTCCAGCCTCTACACCCCTCCCTATCTCTCTAACCTCCTCCAGACCCTACACCCCTCCTTATCTCTGTAACATCCTCCAGCCACTAAACCCCTCCCAATCTCTGTAACCACCTCCCGCCCCTACAAATCTTCCTATCTCTGTAACCTCCTCCACTCCCTGCAACCCTCCTATCTTTAACCTCCCTATCTCTGTAACCTCCTCCACTCCCTACAACACTACCTATCTCTGTAACCTCCTCCACTCCCTACAACACTCCCTATCTCTGTCACCTCCTCCAGTACCTGCACCCCTCCCTATTTCTGTAACCTCCTCCAGGTCCTACAACACTCCCTATCTCTGTGACCTCCTGCAGCCCCAACACACCTCCCTATATCTCTAACCTCCTCCAGATGCTACACCCCCCCATCTTTGTAACCTCCTCCACTCACTACAACCCTCCCTATCTCTGTCATCTCCTCCAGCGCCTACAAATCTTCCTAACTCTGTAACCTCCTCCAGCCCTACAAAACTCCCTATCTCAGTAACCTACTCCAGGCCTTACACCCCTCCCTATCTCTGTAACCTCCTCCACTCCCTACAACACTCCCTATCTCTGTAACCTTCTCCAGCCTCAAAAAACCTCCCTATCTCTGTAACCTCCTCCAGCCCCTACACCCCTCCCTATCTATGTAACCTCCTCCAGCCCATACACCCCTCCCTATCTCTGTAAACTCCTCCAGCCACTACAAACCTACTTATCTCTATAACATCCTCCAGCACCTTTAACCCCTTCCTATCTCTATAACCTCCTCCAGCCTCTAAAAACCTCCCTATCTCTGAAACCTGCTCTAGCACCTACAATGATCCCAATCTCTGTATCTTCCTCCAGCCCCCAGAAACCTCCCCATCTCTGTAACCTCCTCCAGATCTTATACCCATCCCTATCTCTGTAAACTTCTCCAGCCCATACACCCCTCCCTATCTCTGTAATCTCCTCCAGCCCCTACACGCCTCACTATATCTGTAACCTCCTCCAGGCCCTAAAACCCTCCTTATCTCTGTAACCTCCTCCAGGCCCTACACCCCTCCCTATCTCTCTAACCTCCTCCAGGCCCTACACCCTTCCCTACTCTCTAACCTCCTCTAGCCCCTACACACCTCCCCAACTCTCTAACCTCCTCCAATCCCTACACCCTTCCCTATCTCTCTAACCTCCCCAAAAGCTACACCCCCCCATCTCTGTAACATCCTCCACTCACTACAACCCGCCCTATCTCTGAAAACTCCTCAACTCCCTCTGTATCCTCCTCCACTCACTACAACCCTCCCTATCTCTGTAACCTCTCCCAGCCCCGATAACCTTCCCTATCTCAGTTACCTCCTCCAGACCCCAGACCCCACACTATCTCAGTAACCGCTTCCAGCACCTCACCCCCTTTCCTATCTCCGTAATCTCCTCCAGCCCCTAAAAACCTCTCTTTCTCTGTAACCTCCTCCAGCAGCTGCACACCCTATCTATTTAACCACCTCCAGCCCCTACATCTCTCCCTATCTCTGTAACCTCCTCCAGATCCTACATCCCTCCCTATCTATGTAACCACGTCCAGCCCCTACACCGCTCCTTATCTCTGTTATCTCCTCCAGCCAAATACAACCCTCCTGATCTTTGTAACCTCCTCCAGCCCCTACAATCCTCCCTTTCTCTGTAACCTCCTCCACTCACTACAACCCTCCCTATCTCTGTAAACTCCTCCACTCCCTACAATACTCACTATCTCTGTAAACTCCTCCACTCCCTACAACACTCCTTATCTCTGTAACTTCTCCACTCACTACAAACCTCCCTCTCTCTGAACCCTCCTCCAGCCCATACACCCCTCCCTATCTCTGTAACCTCCTCCACTTATTACAACACTCCCTATCTCTGTAACCTCCTCCAGACCCTTCACCCCTCTCTATCTCTGTTACCTCCTCCAGCCCGTTCATCCCTCCCTATCTCTGTAACCTCCTCCAGCCCCTTCATCCCTCCCTATCTCAGTAATCTCCTCCAGCCCCTACAAATCTCCCCATCTCTGAAACCTCCTCCATCCCCACAACCGTCCCTATCTCTTCTAAGCTCCTCCAGCCACCTACACGCCTCCCTCTCTCTGTAACCTCCTCCAGCCCCGACACCCCCTTATCTCCGTAAATTGCTCCATTCTCTACAACCCTCCCCATCTCTGTAACCTCCTCGAGCCCCTGCACCCCTCCCTATCTCCGTAACCTTCTCCAGCCCGCTACACCCCTCCCTATTTCTGTAACCTCCTCCAGCCCTTACAACCCTCCCTATCCCTGTAACCAGCTCCACCTCTCTCTCACCCTCACCCTCCCCCTCGCCCCCCCCCCACTCAACCTCCCCATCAACGATACCATCACCCCCCTCACCCACCTTCTCATCCTCCTCCTCACTGACCCCTCACCGACCCCCTAACCGACCCCCTCACTGACCCCCTCACCCGTCCCCTCAACCTCACCCTCCCTCTCACTCTCCCTCTCACCCCTCCTCCCTCACCGAAACCCTCACCCTCCCCCTCACCGAGGCCCACAGCCTCCCCCTCACCCTCACTCTCACCGACCCTCTTCAACCTTGCCCTCACCCTCCCCCCCATCCCCCTCCCCGACACCCTCACCCTTCTCCTCACCTACCACCTCACCGTCCCCCTCAACAACCCCCTCACGCGCCTCCTGCCCTTCACCTCACCAACACCCTCTCCCTCTTTCTCACACTCCCCCACCCCCTCTCCCTCACCAACCCCCTCACCTCCCCCTCATCACACCCTCCCCCTCACCCTCACCCCCCAATCACTATCCTTCTCACCCTCCCCCTCCCCGACCCCCTCACCCTCCCCCCCGCCCCCTCAACCACCCTCCCCCTCCCCCTCACCAACCCCTCCGACCTGCTCCCCCTCGCCTCACTGACCCCTTCCCTCTCCCCCTCCCCGTCTCCCTCCCCCTCCACCTCTTCCTCATCCTCCCCTCACCAGCCCCCACAGCTTCCCCTCTCCCACTCCCTCGCCCCCCACTCACCCTCCCCCTCGCTGACCCCCTCACCCTCACTGACCCACTCACCCTCACCCTCCTCCTCACTTAACCCCC